>JAIUZE010067994.1:0-11117 GCA_022085475.1 Heliosperma pusillum | reverse complement strand
CTTTTCTACAACACTCCACTCTAATGCATGTGATGAAATTAAACAAAATAAGAGTCCTTATTTGGACAATATGGTCCGGCCATGATGGCTTTAAAATGAGCAATTGTGTTCATTTTTTAAGTGCTTGATTTTGTGCAATTGTTATACTTCTCTCTAAAATTCTTCCTCTCACTAAAAACTCTCAAATACTAATATTTACTAAGTATTACTAGTGTAGTAATATAGTCATAATATTAGTAGTATACTATCTATCTTATTATCTAGTTAATAATAAGGGTAGATTATTTGGGTTTTTCTTGGTGCAACTTAGAGGAGATCTTCTACTTTGGAGATTGTTTTTGTTCATCCATATTTGTAGCTCAAGAACAACAAGAAGGAGTTCTTGTTGTGCCCTTATATTTTCCATATCAATGTGAGGAAATTTCTTCTCTTATATAAATTTTGTCCTTTATATTTTGCCTTCATGTTACATAGATCATTATAAACTAAATTAATAATAATTTAGTAAATAATTAGAGGAGTCTAATTAAGGTCTATGGACTTTCTGTGGTAATCAGAGCTAGCTTGTAGCATGCAGGTTCATTTTTTGACATTTTTAGTAAAGTTATAAATAACTATAATCAAAGATTTTGAGTTAAATACGATTCTGACAAAAATTTTTTTGGTGTCTTTATACTCTACTGACACTCAAATGTTTTGTGGTCAAATGTCGTGATTTTAGGGATTAATTTGCTATTTATTTTGATTTTTGGCGTTTAAACCGAGTTAACATGCATTTTATGAGTTAAAAGTTAACTAAAAATAGTTTCATGTTGATTCTGGCCATGAAATTTTAAAATGATCTCACATGCATGTCTTACATATTTATGTAAAATTTCGTGACTTTTACTTATGTATTGCATGTTTATTGATTTTTATACGATAAAAGTCGATAATATGAGATTATAATGTTCATAAAATTGAAACGTCCATTTCTGGTCTTGAAAATTATTTGTACATTTTAAATTCTGATGTTGATACTCTTGGTGAAATTTCATAATTTTTTTCACTGTTTTACTATATCTAATGTTTTTATTTGTTAAAACCATTAAATACAAATCTATTTGTTCATAAAATTAATTTAAATTTTTTGAGCAAATGTTTTTTATTTTTATAGTTCCTGGAATTGTTCCAGAATGTACAAAAGTTTTGGTTTCAAATTTTATGATGTTTATATTTTATTTTGGTTTTATTTCATAACCGTTATGATTAAACCATAATATTTAGCAAATGAAATCAAATCGATTTAATTAATGACCAACAAAATTAGTAGTGACTAATTTTGAGTTCTATAACAGGTTAGTTAATTATTTTGAATTTAAATGCGATTTAAATGTTGATATTGATTTTTAATGATTAAAAATCAATGCATCCCGGAAGAAATCGAGCTACAATGAGCATGAATTGAACTTAGGACAATTTTGGCATGAATTTTGCAGCAATTTATTTTATTTATGTTTGAATGAATAAATGTCATTTATTTAATAATTTATGCAAATTTTGTACCTAGTATGGCCTAGTTAATTTTTATCGTTATTTCCCGTAATGTAAGGGAATAACGTTTTGGTTGTAATTTTATTGCGATCTCGTATCGCCGGTTTGTATAATTTAATAATTTTATTTTATAGTATAAATGTATAATAGGAATTTGTATATTTGTACATTTGTAATTATTTTTTCGAAGACCGGTGACTCCGTCAAGACGGTGCCATTTTGGAAGATGTTCCAAGTGAAGAGGCAAGGGACCAAGGAGTTGGTTTCCGAATTTGTAACTATCTAGTTAATTTTGATTAGCTAGGTGGCCATACTAGGATTTTATTGTTGCTTGGTTTCTTGCTTTATTTCCGCTCATGCCAAAATCGTCACACATGCATTTTATTTACCGTTATTGTCAATTCAACGTTATTCACAATTCACCGACTTAGTTCACTTATATGGAATTAATAACTAAATTGACAAGATCTCTCACATATTTAAAAATTGAGATTAGCCTTACCAATTAATAACACCTATGAATCCCGTGTTCATTAGGGCTACCACGCTCGTGGGTCCCTTTTTACCCGGGTAAGTAGGGTGATACGATCACAAGCTAAAATTGGATTGGACTCAACGAGATAAGCGTTATCTTGGGACTAGGAGATGGATTTAGTTGAAATCCGTCAACCAAGAGTTCTAACGGTAGAATTAGTCACGTAAAGACTTACCATTTCTAGATAAAAGTAGCATGCGATGACTATTTTTTATTTATTGATGGGTCTTGGAATCATTTATATAATTTAGTGAGAGGTCATTATATGAATGCTAAACTTGTTAAAATGTTTTTCAAGTAAATTAACAATGAATGTTTATATATATTTCTTTTTGTTGTAGTTACCATATTCGCATAATGTCAACATCATCAAACGTTGCAACCTTGGGTAGAGACTCATGGTTGAGGTCCGTCATGGACAAGTGTGTCCTAAAGGATGACGGAAGTAACTTCGTTGAATGGGAGTCAACGATCAAGAGCGCCGCGTTATCCGATAACGTGCTTCGCTACTTGGTTGAAGAGCCCCCCCACCGAACCCGCGCCAAGATCGTCCGCGGTGGTTCGGGCCGAATATGACCTTTATTTGAAGGTTGCTAATGACGTCAAGAATGTCTTGATTTGGTCAATCTCACCCAAACTCAAACTCCAATTAATTTCTCTCAATGCATATGCGATATTCACGAGAATCACTTCGATGTTTTCGCAAGCCCCTCAAACTCTCCAATATGAGGCAATTACGAAATTCTTTGACACTAAGCTTCAAAGGGGCCAAAAAGTTGGCCCACACGTGCTCAAAATGGTTGAGCACGCGGACACCTTAGAGCGTCTAGGGTGCAAAATTCCGAAGCAATTGGTGGTGGGTAAGATCCTTCATTCACTGACACCTAAGTTCACCCAATTTAGGGTGAACTATAACATTAATGGCATGGACAAGAGTTTCCATGAACTCCATGCACTCCTCACCCAAGCGGAAAGGGACATGGAGGCTAGTGGGAGTGAACCCAAGGATGTTCTTTCCATGAAAATGAAGAACATGAACCTTGGGGTAAGGAAGGACAAGGGAAAGGGTAAGACTCTTTTCAAGAAATCCGGCAAGGGAAAGGGCAAGGTCTTTTACAAGACCAAGCCCAAGGTCAACAAACACGCGGAGGCGGATTGCTATTATTGTAATGGCAAAGGGCATTGGAAACGCAATTGCCCCAAGTACTTGAAAGACAAGAAAGACGGTTGTGTGACAACGTCAGGTAAAATTCTTTCATCACTCTATAAGATAGATATTAACTTTGCTAGTACCTCTTCTTGGGTATTTGATACCGGTTGTGGTTCTCACCTTTGTAATCATGTACAGGGGCTGAGGGACGTGCAAGCACTAGCCAAGGGTGACGTGGACCTGCGCATGGGAAATGGAGCTAAGGTAGCCGCAGTTTCCGTGGGCACCTACGTTCTTCTTTTGCCTAATGGTTTAGAGTTGTATTTAAATAATTGCGATTATGTACCAACTCTTACCAAGAACATTATCTCCATTTCCGTGTTAGACATGGAAGGATTTTCATTTTGCATTAAGAACAACTGTTGTACTTTTTCACTTAATGAAATGGTTTATGGCGAGGCCATGTCTATTGGAGGTATTTATGTTTTAGATATTGCAAAAGAGGTCTATCATGTAGAAAACAAGAAGCTCAAAACAGGTGAACCTAATCAATCATACCTTTGGCATTGTCGTTTAGGCACATAAACGAACGACGCATAAAGAGACTTGTTTCATCTAAAGTACTCAAACCATTCGATTACGAATCTTATGGCGTATGCGAATCTTGTCTTCTAAGCAAGATGACTCGTTGGCTCCTGTTAAACTGAAAGGGACACGAGCAAGTGATTATTAGGACTTATACATACGGATGTATGCGGTCCAATGACAATCCGAGCTAGAGGTGGTTATCACTACTTCATTACTTTTACCGACGACTTGAGTAGATATGGATATGTCTACTTGAGGAGGCATAAAAGTGATGCTTTTGAAAAATTCAAAGAATTTCAAAATGGAGTAGAAAACCAATTGAATAAAAAGATTAAAACCCTACGATCTGATCGTGGTGGTGAATACTTGAACAATGAATTTGATTCACACCTAAAAGATTGTGGTATAGTATCACAATGGACTCCTCCTGGAACACCTCAATTAAACGGTGTATCCGAAAGGAGAAATCGAACTTTATTAGATATGGTTCGATCTATGATGAGTCTAACTGAGCTTCATGATTATTTTTGGGGTTTTGCTATCTTATCTGCAATCTTTTCACTAAATCGAAGCCCGACTAAAGCGGCAAACAAGACTCCATATGAGATATGGACAGGAAAAGTTCCTTATTTGTCATTTATGAGAATTTGGGGATGCGAGGCTTTTGTTAAGAATAAGTCTGACGATAAACTCGCACCCAAATCTGACAAATGTCTTTTTGTAGAATATCCAAAGGAATCAAGTGCTTATTACTTCTACAATAAACACGAGGACAAAGTGTTTGTGTCTCGTGATGCAGTCTTTTTAGAAAATGATTTTATTTCTAAAAGACAGAGTGGGAGAAAATTTGAACTTGATGAAGTCCAAGAGCCACAAACCGAAAGGGATGACGAGGAAAACGTTCCCTCTTCTTCTGGTACGGTCATTATTCCTTCGGAACCTAGGAGGTCAAGCAGAATTAGTCTCAACCTGATAGATACCTTGGTATTATTAGAGGACGGTGATGACGATGAATGTGTTAACTATTTTGGAAAGTAACGAACCTACTACCTACAAAGCCGGCCATTCTAGGTCCCGACTCAAAGCAATGGGCTAGGAGCCATGCATCCGAAATGGATTCTAGGTAGGACAATCAAGTATTGGAACTTTGGTGATTACCTAAGGAGGTACGACCTCTTCAGTGTAAAGGGATCTATCTAAGATCAAAAGTGGCGTAGACAACATAATATGTTTTTATTATAAAAGCTAGATTGGTGGCAAAAGCTTTCATCTCAACCCCAGTTCATGGTCTTTACTATGACGAAACCTTCGCCCCAGTTGCCATGCTTCGATCCATAAGGATTATCTTAGCGGTTGCCGCATTTCATAATTATGAGATTTGGCAAATGGATGTCAAAACCGCCTTCTTGAATGGGATTCTAGAAGAGGAAGTGTACATGACACAACCTGAAGGTTTTATGGATCCAGCAAACCCTAAGAAGGTATGCAAACTTAAGAGATCCATCTATGGTCTTAAGCAAGCATCCAGGAGTTGGAATCATCGTTTCGATCATGTAATTAAACAAAATGGTTTCACTCGAAGTGTCGAGGAACCGTGTTTATACATGAAGTTTAGTGGGAGTAAAGTAACTTTTCTAGTCGTGTATGTAGATGACATACTACTCATTGGAAATGATATTCCAATGCTCACTTCTGTAAAGGAGTGGCTAGGAATACATTTCCAAATGAAAGACTTAGGAGAGGCCCAGCGCATCTTAGGTATCCGGATCTATAGGGATAGATCTAAAAGGATACTAGCATTAAGTCAGGAGACTTATATTGATAAGATTCTTGATCGGTTCAACATGAAAGACTCCAAGAGAGGCTTTATTCCTATGTGAAGTGGGATGAACTTTGAGCAAGTCCAGGCCCTAACGAACCCAGGAGATTGAACGCATGAATTGTCCCTTACGCATCAGCTAATGGATCATCATGTATTGCTATATGTGGCACACCTCGTCCCGACCGTTGCATATGCCCTTTTTGAGCATTACAAGTCGTTAGTTACCAATCAATCCAGGTGAGAGTCCACTGGATAGCCGTAAAGAACATCCTTAAGTACTTAGAAGGACCAAGGACGTTCTTAGTCCTTTGGAGGCGAGACTGAGTACGTGTAAAGGGTTACACAGATGCCAGTTTCCAAACAGATAGGGATGATATGAAATCCCAATCCGGCTACGTTTATATGATGAATGGAGGAGCTGTTTGCTGGACGAGTTTCAAGCAAAGCGTTACAGCGGATTCTACAACAGAAGCAGAGTACCTTTCAGCGTCTGAAGCTGCAAAGGAAGCGGTGGGGGATTCACAATTTTGGAAGGACTAACAGTAGTCCCTACTGCCAAAGATCCTATCACAATTTATTGTGATAACAGTGGGACTATTTTTCAGGCAAAAGAGCCCAAGTCTAGTAACAAGTCTAGACATGTACTTAGGAAATATCATGTAATTAGAGATTACGTGGACAGAAAGGAAATTGACATTTGTAAGGTTGGGACAGATGACAACATTGCTGATCCTTTAACCAAGCCTTTATCAAAGGCTAAGCATGATGGTCATGTCGTCACAATGGGATTGAGACGTGTGCCAGAATTCCTTTAGATTATGTAATATGTAATAATTGAATGTTGTATTAATTATTTCATATATGATAATGGCATTCATTGTTCGAGTTTTATTTTAAACTCTTTTATTTAGTTTGACTAAATTTAATACTTTGTTTATCCGAATAGATTGTTGGACCCTATTCAAGTGAATAGGACGAACTTAGTATTTTGTCCCTAGTCACTCAATGAGGTGACGTCTCGAAATGACTAGATTGTAAGTCGATCGATGGTTGGTTCAGCACCATGGGGTCATGGAGATGGTGGTCGTTTACATAGACAGACTTGTATGACACTCTGTCGGACAGTGACATTGTAGAGACCCTTAAATCAATTATTTGATGCCTGGTCGTGGCAGGGTCTTCTATCTTATTCCTATAAGTCGATTCTTTTGACTGGCGACCGTCTATCTGAGTCGGTGCAGTTTCCGATTGATTTTGGTTGATGTTCTAGGTCGTGCCGTAAAAGGAGGCCGATGTACATCTTCTGGATCATGGTGATCTGCATCATACAGAGTAGATGGATCAACAGGAATTGTCCACCCACGTTGGGTAAAATCATCTTTAGGCCTCTCGAGGAGAAGTTACTGTAAATGCGTGGCCACGCTCGGAAAGAGATCTATGGTAGATTTTCCTGTCAGACAGTTACTCTCCCTATCGAGAAAACCACTCTAGATATTGTCAATCGCAAGTGCGACCTGAAAGACACCTTGCGTTGAGTGGGAGATGTGATAAAGAGACAAGAGAATCGGTGACGCACACTTGTGTCAGACAAGTGGGAGATTGTTGGAGTAGGTGTCCTCCACAATAGTGCGCCACATAATAAATCTTATTAAGGAATATAATTGGGATATTTATTGACTATATATATGATTAGTCAGTTGATTAACGTAAATCAATAACGGTTGGCTAACTAGAGTTTGACGTTATTGTCGTTTGACGGCGGTGATCAACTGATCCCTTTCGGTCACACCTAAAGGATGAAATCCAAATAGTAACTAATTATTTGTATACGATACAGTTAATTAGTACATTACATATATTCGATATGTACGAGAGTTAATTGTTAGAAATTGAGTTAAGAACTCAAATTCGATTAAGTTTATTTTTCAATTATGCGATAATTGACTAATAAATTTATATCTTATTTTAATATGATTAAATAAGATTTAACTTAGTAATTAATCGTTAAATTACTAAATTAGTTGAGGTTTTGAGATAGAGGTAATTAGTTAATTATATTTACAAGGAGTTGTAAAATAAATTAACTAAGCATTGTGGGACCCATTATATATTGATATAATGGTAAAATATTACTTAAAATGTTAAGTACATATTATTTATTTAATTGAGTCATATAATTGTTATATGATCAAATTAACACTTAATTAACAAGATAATTAACCATATGATCAATAAGTATTTGTGAGACAAATATCAAAAATCAATATGGACCAAACTAGGACATAATGACCGGTTATATTGTAGTTACTTGGTTATGATTGTTGTTCTTGCTTACACTCTTTAGTTACCAATTGAAAGTGACATAACAAGTAGAATACAATCATCACTTATACTACAACACTCCACCCTAATGCATGTGATTAAAATAAGCAAAATGAGAGCCTTGTGATGCTCATATGGACCGGCCATATTGCCTATAAAAGGGCAATATGGTTGATCATTTTATTTGTTCATTCATGCTTGTTTTCCTTACTTCTCTCAAAACTCATCTTCTCTCTAAAAACTCTCAAATACTAATATTTACTAAGTATTACTAGTGTAGTAATATAGTAATAATATTAGTAGTATAATATCTATCTTATTATCTAGTTAATAATAAGGGTAGATTATTTGGGTTCATCTTGGTGCAACTTGAAGGAGGTCTTCTAGTTTGGAGATTTCTTGTTCATCCATATTATTAGCTCAAGAACAACAAGAAGGTGTTCTTGTTGTGCCCATATTTTTCCATATCAATGTGAGGAAATTTCTTCTTTTATATAAATGTCTTTATATTTGCATGCATGTTACATAGATCATTAAATACTAAATTAACAAGTAATTTAGCAACTAATTAGAAGAGTCTAATTAAGGTCTATGGATTTTCAAGACCTTCTTAGCTAGTTTACTAAACAACTTTTATGCTCGATTACATTTTGGGAGACTATGTCTCTTTGTAGTATTTTATACTTTAGTTGGTATCTATTTGACATTCCTCGTACTCTTCTTCCGGAATGTAAAAAGTATCAAAAATATCATATTTTCCGCTATTTAAATTGCATGCTTGTTATGTTTTATTTCTTCTATCGCGAGGTTTGTCACAACCCCTCTACCAAAACCGTTTCAGAACCAATATCAAAACCTTTATAAACAATTAAATCCATTTTCTTGAAATTAAACATTTCCATAACTTGTACAAAAGATCAAATGGTTTTGGTTTTCAAAACTCTTAAAAATCATAAGTCCTTCATTTCATTTCAAACACTATTCTATTTTCAAGAGATGAAACATAATCAATCATCTTCAATATTCATTTATCACAATATTTCCAACCAATAATAACAATCATTACAAGCATATTAAATATTACAACATTCAGAACAATACTCAATAATTCAAGAATAGTGTACTGATTAGTGTATACTAATGTATACAAGAATACTAATGTATCCAAGTCAGTTCTTCAATATCTTGTTTTACATTACGTGTCTCATATGGTTTCTATTATGTTAAATTCTTTTAAGTAACTCATCCCGCTCTATAGCCTTTAAATATGACTTAAGCATAAGACCATAATGTTTATGAATGATTTATCAACTTTTTAATGTTTGGGTTAGTCATTAAGCATACATGCAATAAGAATATACAAGTTATCTTAACTTAACTAGTCTCCACGATTTTACAGTCAGAAAGCAATAACTTTAAACTGTCATATCTCCCTTGTTACTAATTATTTTGATATGAGGTCAGTGAGGTTGGATTCTTTAATATGTTCTCTAACTTTAATATATATGAGTGAAAGCCTAAAAAGGCCTCTACGTTGTACGAATTTACAATTTACAAATCTGTTCAAAAACGAGTCTTAATATGTTTTTGGGTGAAAAATGCTTTTAACAAATCGTAATGCCATGATTCAAAAGTCTAAAATGCTCTACTTTCCTAAAAATTTAACATATTAAAATATGGGGTGCTAAAATGTTAATAATTATAGTTTCAAAAGCCTTTTATGAGGATGACAAATTTTTACTAGTAAAACTATTACACTCATCTATCTTGTTTTTTTCCAGATCATAAAGGTAATTGTAAACTTAATAATAAATTAAAAACATCATATTTTAAAGCGATGTCAGTTTTTATAGATTCCGTTATGAGTCTACTAACTTTAGTCATTTTTAGGCAGAAGTCTAAAACTGAGTTTAAGATATCCAAAATCTTGTTTTTCCATAATATGTCGGTTTTCGAGTCATCAAAAGATCAGTGCATAACGCGTTCTTAAAGAGATGAAATAAGTTGATTCCAGTGCCTAATATGCTTTAAACTTAAATTATATTACCATGTTAAAATTTAAGACATTAAGTCGCTCAATAGATAGACTTTTAGAACACATTAAGTGACACATGCAATCCAGAGTTACCCAGAAACTGGTTTTACTAATGTATTTTTCATTTTCAAATTGTGACACCCTCAAATTTGCGGAAAGAAAAATAATAATTTAAATACATAAAAGATAATAAAACATAACGAAGGTGTCATAAAATAAAAAGGGTCATTACAAAACGGAAATAATATTCTACAAAAGAAATATACAAGACGGGAGACATATCTCCCGTATAAATACGGAATAAAAGAGTGTATAATAATATACAAACTATGAACCGAATATAGGTCCAAGGTAAATACTTCGCTCGCTAGCTCGTCATGTACCCCAAATATGCATCACCACCTGTTCGACCGCATTAAATATAAACACGGAAGCCACAGTCAGTGGGGAGTAACTCCGAGTTCTCCCAGCCACGAAATGTCGAGTTTAATGAAACATGAATAACATAAAAGCAATGTATATGAAAATACAAAACTTAAACATATATGATATGCTTTTCATGTTATGAAACAATTAACTAACATATAACCTATCATATGAAAGCTATCATGTGAAACCGATAATAAAATATAACAAGAGGTAGGGAAGCTGGTATGCTAGCTCAGAGGGTACCCTGTAACGTGGCCATGATACACTCAAACCCTAATCAACACGTAATCATGTGAATCAGTTAACAATCGGTAATCCAAACTCTATCAATCTTAGCCGGCTTGCATCTCACCTTCTAAACCTCATAGAATCATCAAACATGAAAGACCAATCCGTCTAGAAACAGGCATAAGTTCTTAGGACAGTCAATAGTCGACTTCTGTAACTCGAGTCTATACCACAAGGTAGGAAAACATCCTAGCCCTAGACTGATCAGACCTCGCGACAACAGCTAACCCATTCCCTGTCTCATTACATAACCGTACATGAGAAACTCTGATAGGCGACCCCCTAAGCAGAGATGGCTAGTACTTAAGCTGGCTCCCTTCCCAAAGTGGAACTCTTAGGATGCCATGCCCCGACTTGGAGATAAGCCCCCCAGGCCGTGACACAAAAGCTATTAACCATGAACTATCTACTCGTT
>JAIUZE010067993.1:0-11454 GCA_022085475.1 Heliosperma pusillum | reverse complement strand
GTATCATTTGTACACCGACTCAAAGTGGGACATACCAAAAACCGTCACAAAACATGTGATACAAGCGAATGGAATATCATATAATCAAAACATTAATATTATAAGTCACTACGTAAAATTATACGATAAACGAACCATGCGAACTATTATAAATTACGAGTTTTAGAAATTGTAAGCATAAAACACAGCCGTGTTGCCGGCCGGTCAGTGGACCGGCAGCCGGTACCCTGGCTCGCGCATCATGCATAATACACAAATCACAAAGAAAAGAGCAGCGAGTTCCAGGCCGGTCTGGAGGCCGGCGGCCGGGCACCCGGCCAGGAGCACCTCTACACACAAAAAGCAAGTTTGGAAACTAACTAAAACAAGGGTCCACTTCAAACGGTCATAACTAGAGTTCTAGATATGCAAATGCAGAAATTCCAAGTTGAGGTGATAACTTATCCTCTTACGGTTCCAACGATAGGTCACAAGCCCAAAACAAGCAAGTAACGAAGGATATATGATCATTTTACGAAAAAGGGTCGGTGCAGTGAGTTCCCAGCCGGCCAATGGGGCCGGCGGCCGGGCACCCGGCTGGGACAACATCAACCCGAGAACAACTATACTTAATTATCCATTTTCAATTATCAAAAATAACTACTATCAATTACCAATAATCGATAACCATCATCAACAATCATCAACTAACAACAATCATCAACAATAACACAATTCCTAAGCTTACTAATCATATTCTAAATACGATTTCTAACATAGAAAACACGTAAAACACGTAAATGATATCGAGTAACCCTTCACCGTTACCTTTATGCGTCTTTACTCCGCGTCAAGGTCCTCTTCAATTAAGAAATAGTCTTTGTCGGGATCTTGAAGGTCACCACATACAAATAGTTAATAAAAGATGAATTTACTTCACCTTGAGAAAGACGGAAAGTTTGAAAAGCGAGAAAGACGGTAATTTTATTATCAATACGGATAGAGGAAGATAAAAGGGGAAGAATAAGATGAACTTACGTGAATTTGAGCAAGAAATGAGCGAGATATGACGATTCTAAGCTTGGATGATTATGGAAGCTAGGTTTTTGGTTGATTTCTTAAGGAAGAAGCAAGAGTTGTGTTTGTGTGAATGAATTAGGTTAGGAGGTAGTATGAGGGAGTATAAGGGAAAAAGTCAAGAAAATGTCAAAGGCGACTTAAGACGGGTTTTACTTGAAATCTCGCGAAAAATCCAAATACGAACTCGGAAATTCTAAATTCGACTCGGAAAATTTAATTCTAAACTAAAACTAAATTTCGCTGAAAAGAATCCGTAAAATATTTTTAATATAAGAATAGGGTACATTTGCGGGTGTTACACATTTTATATATATGTGATCATTATGTTTAATCATCATTAGTATAATGTTTAAAGCCTAAACCTACCCAACCACCCCATATAGCCGGTTTCTTTACTTAAGAAGGAGTCCATTTTATAAAATGTGATTTAGTCATTTGTCACACATGTGACATGTAACATGTGACATGCTATCTTATAATAAAATTATGTATTTAACTAATTTAAATACAATTTCATGTCAAATAAATTAAACTTAACACTTTAAGTAATAATTTATGATCACATATATATAAAATGGGTCATCTCATATTTGGTTGATATGATCTACAACTAATTGTAATTATGATCAAACAATCATACTTATCTCAAATGTTTCATAAACATTAAGCATTCTTATATAACAATTATATTTATTGAATCTTATTGAATCATATTACAATAAGATATATTTCTCACTTGTAAACTTCTTCTGTTTAAGGGATTAATTAATCTGTATCGTTATACAATTAATTAATATTCTTGATTAGGGAATTGTCATTTCGGTGTCCCCAAGAGATCAACTGATCACCACTGTCATACGATAGTAATGTCAAATTCTAGTAAGCCAATCATTACCGATTAATCTAAATCAGTTGACTATAATGTTAATCATCCCTTTGTATTCTTATTATTGAGATTTAATTAAGTGATCACACTTTTGTTGAGGACAATTACTCCAACAAGTGGCACACTCCCACTTCACAAGCCGAGTCTTTTTGAGTAAGTGTGCTAGAATGGTCGATCGTGTTTTCATCCGTCTTCGGTCTCTTACCTCAGTTTTCAAGATGCCGGGAACTAGTCAACAGTTATATGATACAAATAAATAAATAATATGTACTTAACATTTTAAATAATATTTTACCATTATATCAATATATAATGGGTCCTACAATGCTTAGTTAATTTATTTTACAACTCCTTGTAAATATAATTAAATTATTACCTCTATCTCAAAACCTCAAGTAATTTAGTAATTTTAACGATTAATTACTAAGTTAAATCTTATTTAATCATATTATAATAAGATATAAATTTATTAGTCAATTATCGCATAATTGAAAAATAAACTTAATCGAATTTGAGTTCTTAACTCAATTTCTAACAATTAACTATCGTACATATCGAATATATGTAATGGACTAATTAACTGTATCATATACAAATAATTAGTTACTATTTGGATTTCATCTTTTTGGTGTGACCGAAAGGGATCAGTTGATCACCGCCGTCATACGACATAACGTCAAACTCTAGTCAGCCAACCGTTATTGATTTACGTTAATCAACTGACTAATTATATATATAGTCAATAAATATCCCAATTATATTCCTTAATAAGATTTATTATGTGGCGCACTCTTGTGGAGGACACCTACTCCAACAACATATGTCTAGTTCTTGATTCAATTGATCATTAACTCTCTACCTTGTAACTTTGGCCAGGTTCTGGTGAACTATAACGCCATTAAAGATAAATGGAGCTATCAAGAATTAAAAGTCACACTTATACAGGAAAAAGGGAGATTAAATAAGATGAAGGATCAAGCTGTTCATTTCATGAGTCATGATGGTGCCAGCATCAGTGAGGCTAAACCGAGTAAGAATGGTAAGAAGGGAAAGTCTTTCTTCACTAGACCTGAAAGTGCGATCCATAGAGAAAAGAAGTGTCATTTTTGCCAGAAAATGGGACACTTCAAGAAGGATTGTCCTAAAAGGAAGGCATGGGTTGAAAACAAATGTAAACATTATAGTTTTATTAGCTTTGATTCAAATCTTATAGAAGTACCTAATAAGACTTGGTGGTTAGATTCTGGTGCGAGCCAGCAAACTCGACGTTCCAATAATGTAAACATTATAGAAACATTATACTAATGTTTCTCACATTAAACAGGGATACTGTATTATCTGGCCCATAAGAGGAGATGTACAGTTTGTATCGATGGGAAACAGGATGAAGACACGTATTGAAGGCATTGGGACTTACATATTAATCTTAGACACTGGTTGTCATATAGATCTTATAGATTGTCTGTATGTACCTGATTGTGCTCGAATCTTGTATCATTAAGTAGATTGGATAATTTCGGTTTTGATTTCAAGTTTGGACATAGTGTATTTTCTGTCTACCATAATGAATACTTTTATGGTAGTAGTACTTTGATTGATTCACTATATAGGTTTAATCTTGATGTTAAATTTATTGATTGCCTATTTTATGTTGATAGTCAAGGTATTAAACGTAGTGTATCGAATGAACAATTAGCTTACTTGTGGCATCAAAAGCTAGGTCACATACCCAAAGAAAGGTTAACGAGCTTACTTGTGGCATCAAAGGCTTGGTCACATACCCAAAGAAAGGTTAACGAGGTTGGTAAAAGATGAAATTCTACCTTAATTGGATTTTAGTGATTTAGATGTGTGTATAGACTGCTTTAAAGGTAAGCAAACTAAATATAAAGTCAAGAAGCAAGATACAAGAAGCTCTCAACGTTTAGAAATTATACACGATGATATTTCTGGACCTTTTGACATTCCATCCCGGAGTGGTGAAAAGTACTTTATCACCTTTATAGATGACTTCTCGCGGTATGTTTTACTTATCAGTTGCATGAAAAGGCTCATTCTGTGGATGTCCTTACGATATTCATAATTGAACTGGAAAGGCAGTTAGAAAAGGAAGTGATAATTGTGAGGTCTTATACTGATGGTGAGTTTTATAGAAGGCTTCCCGGAAATGGAAAATGTTCTTGTTGATGAGGGATTTGTCGCCCCCCCCCCCCCCCAATCAAACAAATTAGCTCAACTAATGTAGTAGCGGTAGTCGAGGTTGAACCACAAATATAGTGTAATTTCAATTAGTAAGATTCAAGCCTAGTTTAGCCTAAACAAGAAGGTTTAAAGGATCTATTAAACCAAGAACAAGCAAATGATAACGAAACAAGGACTAGAAAATGAGATTTTATCAATAATAAAATAAATCTAAAGTGTTTGGGTTGACTTAGGTAGGGAGAGGGAGATGCATGCGTCAACAAAGATAAGAGTAATAAAAAAAGTTATAAACTAACCCAAATATTTCGATCAAGGGTTCTTCTTAATCTTAGTTCAAAGGGAAATAAGATTAAAATAAGATAAACAGAAGGATATGATACCAACAAGCAATAAAGATAAGAACTTGAAATGAATGGAGGAAGAATTTCGTCATTTTCTTGATTACAAGCCAATTGATACTAGATCTATATACTAATTAATATAACTTAAGACTAGTTTAAGGAAAGATTAGTACTTGATTATATTATGTGAGTTTAACGCTTAAAAGAAAATAATATTCTCTATCTAGGGTTTAGTGCTTAGATCCTCTCTAATGAATAAGGAATGGCGTATTTATAGGTTACATGAATATTAGGGAAAAATAACAAAGGACTTTGTAAAACGCAGAACAGGCGTCCCAGCACGCCGGCCGGACGCCGGTTGCCTACCCGGCCGAGACGTCTCTGATTAAAAAAAAACAATAAAAAATATGGTCAGTTTGGCACAGCCGGTGGCTACACCGGTTTGTGACAACCCTCCTCAAAATTGCGGAAGGTAAATCCAGAATATCATGTAAAGAAGTAGCGAAAATACGGGAATTTTAAACGTTTTACATGAAAGGAATAGTACGAGGATTCGTCAATCAACCAACAATAAATAAATTAGCTATAAAGGGGAGACATAGTCTCTCAAATCAAGTAAGAGTCTAGAATACTAGAGTCTAAGTGCAAGGTAAAACGTCAAAAGTCAACGCCCGCAAGCTGAAACGGTCTTCACCCAAAAAAGCACCAACTAGTACCTGTTCATTCATGAAACATGAATGCTACATGCAGTAGTATAACACCCTCATATTCTAAAGAGCCTTAAAAGACCTCTCTAGCACATGAGAATGTTACCATCTCGGTTGCCCGAGGTAGTACATATCAAATCAAGTGATAAAGAAACAATACTTAGTTAATAGATGACTTAAATCAATACTTATTCTCCAAAACAGACGGCATACCGTCTGACCAAACAATCCAAACTAACAAAGTATTTAAGTAATGTAATCAAATAATGTATACGACTCCAAAAGATGGTAAGCGGAAGCTAGACTCGACGTATTCCATGTTTCTCAATTGAGGAAGTACATTAGTGATCCAAGCCATGTTTTTCAAGCAAAAATGTCCGAGCTTGAACTGAACTTGTCCTTTGAAGAGAAGCCGATCCGCATCCTAGATCGCAAGGATAAGAAGTTGAGAAGTAAAGTGGTGCCCTTAGTGAAAATTTTGCGGAGATGTGCTAATGTTGAAGAAGAGACGTGGGAAACGGAAGCTTCTATGCGTATTAAATATTTAAGCCTATTCGATTAAGGTATCTTTCTTTCGCTCAAGTTTCGAGGGCGAAACTTTTTAAAAGGTGGGGTGATTGTAACACCCGCAAATATACCCTATTTTTATAGTAAAAATATTATACGGATACTTTTCATCGAAATTTAGTTTTAGTCTAGAATTAAATTTCCCGTGTCTAGTTTAGAATTTCCGAGTTCGTTTTCGGACTTTACGCGAGATTCCGAGTAAGTTACGTCTTAAGGCGTTTATGGGCTTTTTCTCCATGTTTTTCCACTTACTCCCTCATAGTCTCCTTTAAACCCTAACCCACCTTCATTCAACTTACTCTTCTTCCTCACCAAGTAACCACCCAAAAACCTAACTCCATTCTTGATCAAGCTTTAGATCATCGCTACGCCTTCATTACTCGCTCAAATTCACTAAAATTCGTCTTAATCTTTCTCTCTCATCGTCCTCTATCTTAATTGGTAATAAAATTACCGTCTTTCTCACTTTTCAATTTATCCGTCTTTCTCAAAGGTGAAATATACTCATCTTTTGTTGTCTAATTGTAGGTGGTGACCTCTCCAAGACCTCGAAAAAGACTACTACTTGATAGAAGAGGACCTCGATGAGGATTGAAGACGCAAAAAGGTAACGGTCAAGGGTTACTCGATATTATTACGTGTTTTAATGTGTTTTCGATGTTAGTAATCGTATTTAGAATAGGATTAGTAATCATAGGAATTGTATTGTTGATAATAGTTGTTGTTAGTTGATAAGTATTACTGAGAATTGATGATTGATGGAGATAGTTGAAGTTAGTTGATAAGTATTTTATTTATGTTACGTAATATTTTTGGTATGAATTATGTCTCAGCCGGCCGACCGGCTGAGACGCATCCTATTTTGCCTTCATTTTCTCAAGTGACATTGGTCCCAGCCGGGTAGCCGGCAGCCGGTCTCTTTGACCGGCTGGGACACACTGTATATTCTTTGGTTTTCATATGTTACATTGGTGCCAGTCGGGTAGCAGGAAGCCAGTCCACCTGACCGGCTGGCACACGCTACCCATTTCCTTTGCTATTCTTTCTTATGTTTTCATTTATAATAATTCGCATGGTTCGTTTCTCGTATAAATTTACGTAATGACTTTAAATATTAATGTTTAGAATATATGATATTACATTCGCTTGTATCGGATGTTTTGTGACGAATTTTCATATATCCCACTTTGAGTCGGTTTTACGCATGTTACGGTTTGAGCACTAATTGTTATGTGCTTTGTACTCTCATTTCCCCGGCTACCTCTTCGTTCGTAAGGCTGGAATGTCGGAACGGGGAGTGTATCCTTACTTCTTAATTGCATGTGTTAGTGGGCATAGGACGACGTTGTTAGGAGGCGAACGCTTTGCGTTGATCAACCC
The DNA here is from genome assembly GCA_022085475.1 of Heliosperma pusillum. NCBI lineage: Eukaryota > Viridiplantae > Streptophyta > Magnoliopsida > Caryophyllales > Caryophyllaceae > Heliosperma > Heliosperma pusillum. The sequence goes on along the minus strand of JAIUZE010067993.1, from coordinate 4,312 downwards.
GGCCGTCAAATGTTGTATACTTGCAAGGTGGTGTCATTGCATGTAGCGTTGATCGGACCTGTCGCAAGCCCTGGTCAAAGATAATTACCCAGACTAGGCTAATAACAAATTAATGTAATTAGGGAAGTAGGGGTCGATCCTCAGGGAGATGGTGTTTCCTATAGAATGTGATATGTCTTGCAATTGGGTCTTATCTAACGAGTATCTGGGTTTTGGGGTTTTGATTTCTAAACTAATAAAAAGCATAAATGAAAACAAAATAAAAGCAAATCAAAACGAAAACAATAAAGCAGGTTATGAATTAACAATGATAAAAAGAATCTAGGGAAGTAGGTTCACACATGTAGATTAACATATTGATGAAATTGGATTTAGAACATACAAATAATCCATTGTGAGTTCGTAAGAATGATGTGTTCATTACAATCATAGATCAGATAGTCTAGCAGGCTTTTAGGCAATTTACTAGGTCTAATCTGCCATGTCATGCTTTGTCAATTCAATTCACGTATTTCTACTTTGGAAAAGAATTCCATTTTAGTCAATGATTTTGATCAAGAATCGTTAACTATCGTTATAGTCCAAACATGCATAGACACAATGTTTTAAAAGCACAATTTCTTTTATCCAATTATCATCTTTTAATCGACCTACATGGCTACCCTACACCCTAGAAAAACGACTACTCACTCATGGTGATGTTTAGATCTAAGATGATGTTAATAATAAAAACTAGGATAGACATGTTTATTTGGTTTTGATACTATTTTAAGACTCTTTAATTGGCGATAATAACGGCGCTAAATTGACGATCTAGGGAAATGAAATGATTACAACTATATTGAAATTGAATCTAAAATAACATGTAAAGAAAATAGCAATCAAAAAAGAAACATAAAGACTTTAAACAAGAGAGAAAATACGAATACCTAGATGACGATCAACAATGACAATGATGAAATATAAACAACCATAATAGAAATTCCTTGCATAGAATAGTCGATCCACGAATTACAATACTTGAACCACATAAATTAGATTACAAAGATGGAACTTTTATTGATCTAGGCTAAGGATTTGATGTTGAGAAATCAGAAATAAACTAAGAAACTAAGCACAAAAAGGAAGAAGAAAATGATCTAGACGAGAGAAGAGAGGCTAGGTTTCTCTCCTCCTAATCTAGGGTTTCTAATTGTGTAGAGAAGTGTGTTGAGAATTGGTGGTTGAGGCACTCCTTATATAGCAGTAGGTTTCGTGGGGAAGGGGTCATACATTAAACATATAGGATAAAATAAAGGAAGTCAAAGCAAAAGCTCGGAACAACAAGGATACCCGATCGGGTACACTACTTACCCGATCGGGTATGTAGTGATCCTTGTCCATTGACTTTCGTTTCATCTCCCTTGGCCTATGACTTGACTTTCATTAACCCCCTTGACCTTTTGAGTCGGGTTTGTTGATAGGGTTTGATGTAAAATGATGATTTCTTCGCCTAACTTGTAACACCCGGAAATGTACCCTATTTTTCTAGTGAAAATATTTTACGGATACTTTTCAGCAAATTTAAGTTTTAATTTAGAATTTTATGTTCCGAGTCGAATTTAGAATTTCCGAGTTCGTATTTGGAATTTCCGCGAGATTCCATGAGAATCCCGTCTTAAGGCGAGTTTGACTTTTGTTGACTTTTTCCCATAAATATCTCATACTCCCTTAATCTATTTCATTCAACACAAACCAAAACCCTTACTTCTTCCTTAAGCAAATATCAAAAACCCTTGCCTCCAATTTTGATCCATCTTTGAATCACCGTATCTCCTTCGTTTCTTATTGGAATTCACGTAAGTTCGTCTCATTCTTCCCCTCTTACCTTCCTCTATCCGTATTGGTAATAAAATTACCGTCTTTCTCGCTTTTTAAATTATCCGTCTTTCTCAAGGTGAATGATATTCATCTTTTATTATCTAATTGTATGTAGGTGGAGACTAGGAAGGTTTAGAATCGATTAAAGACGCGAAAAGGTAACGGTGAAGGGTTACTCGATATCATTTACGTGTTTTACATGCTTATATGCTAGAAATCGTATTAGAATACGATTAGTAAGTTTAGGAATCATGTTATGGATGATGATTGTTGTTATTTGATGATTGTTGTTGATGATATTATTGTTGATAGTTATTAGAAATGAATGATGAGAATTGAAATGATCAGATTGGAATTTATGTGAAGGCTCACGGGTGATTGGTAACACATCTCCCGGTCGGGGAATACAAGTCACACGGTCCTGACTTGTGCAGTTTCACTCACTGACCCCTTTTTCGTAATGAATCATTATCTCCATCTTTTAACTTGCTTGTTTTGGGCGTTTGACAATCCCGTTGGAATCGTAAGCGGATAAGCTATCACCTCCATTTGCAATTTCTGAATTTAACTCTATTCTGACAGTTTGAAGTGGACCCTTGTTTCGTTGGTTTCCAACAACGTTGTTTGGAGAGGTGATCTTGTTTGTATTCATGTCTTCATAAAACTTGTTCTAATGCTTATGTATTATGTATTGACTCATGTTTATCATATTTAAACTTATATGATACCCTATTCTCATGTTTTGTGACGGTTTTTGGTATGTCCCACTTTGAGTCGGTTTCTACAAATGATACGGTTTGAGCACTATTTTGTCTTGTGCTTTGTACTCTCATTCCCTTGGCTACCTTCCCGTTCGTAAGGCTAGAATGTCGGAACTGGTATGTATCCTACTGCTTAATTGCATGTGTTAGTGGGCATACGACGACGTTGTTGGGAGTTGAACGCTATGCGTTGATCGACCCGGCCGTCAAATGATGTGTACTTGCGAGGTGATGTTATTTGCATGCAGCGTACCGCTTGTTATGTGGCTTGAGCTCTTTTCCGCCTCTTTCGTGAATTGATCTACCGAATTTGGGGTACTCGGCGTCTAGTGTAAGACCGAGTCTTGGATGCGAAACGTGTATCGCATGTCGAATCGGAACACGTTTATTCCGAGAATCTGGCCAGGTTTAGACTAGGACCGGATATTTATATCGTCGTGCTACCAGGAGGAAATTAGTCTACATATACGAAATGTTTGATCGTGTATGAGTTCAGGGAAATGCTTATCTCGTGGATGCCTTTTAATCATACTTGCCATGTACACGATGCTAGTGCGTTTCATTTACCGTGAGACTGGTCGTCTTGTGTCGTCTTTGAATGCGTGATTTCATGATATTATACATGGTCATTGCATGATTGGGCACCGTCAATGTATTGGTTCGTGAATGGATGATAATATGTTGGATTTATTGTAATCATCGCATGACTTGACTTGGTTTGTATGTTGAGTCTCAATCTTATCAATCTTATACCGCTAACGGTGAGATGCAAGCCCTAGTGAGCGTATTCGTTTGCCTAAGGGTGTCTTCCCCGAGTCTTTGAATAACATGATGGGTTCGGATTTGTATTCCATATGCTCTTGTCATTACTGATCGAATTGCCTATCTGTTCTTATCGTAATTCACATGTATATTCATATATGCATGATTTTACTTTTGTATTTCCTTATATGTACGTTTAATGTGATATGGCTGGGAGAACCCGGAGTTACTCCCCACTGACTGTGGCGTTCATGATTTTCATGGATGAACAGGTTGCTTGCTTGGATGACTTTTTGGCTATGATATTTTGGGGTTCGGGTGTGAGCAAGCGGGCGTTGTCCCTGGAAGTTTCACATCTAGACGATTTTAGCTAGTTTTGCTAAACACTTGTTCTTTGTTAACATTTCGAGAGACACCGTCTCTTTGTTATTTTCCGCACTTAGTTGTAATATTTTGACACTCCTCGTTTTATTTAACTTGCATGTATAAAAGTTTTTAAAACTTCACATTTCCGCTATATATTTCACATGCTTGTTTGTTTTATATTTCCGCATTCGCGAGGGTTGTCACATAACTGATCGATCTTCCGACAACTGCGAAATCGTCTTTGCTTCTTTCTTTTGAATCAGTGAAACTTCTTGAAATGCCTTTGACTTGGTCAAGCTTGCTTCTTGAAATGTACCCTATTTTTCTAGTGAAAATATTTTACGGATACCTTTCAGCAAATTTAAGTTTTAATTTAGAATTTTATGTTCCGAGTCGAATTTAGAATTTCCGAGTTCGTATTTGGAATTTCCGCGAGATTCCATGCGAATCCCGTCTTAAGGCGAGTTTGACTTTTCTTGACTTTTAAGTCGTCTTTGACTTTTCTTGACTTTTAAGTCGTCTTTGATTTTTCTTGAATTTTAAGTCGTCTTTGACTTTTCTTG
>JAIUZE010067992.1:0-17806 GCA_022085475.1 Heliosperma pusillum | reverse complement strand
AATTTTTCTTTTATGTAATGTCTTTATATTTGTGCATTTTACATAGAATCAAATATCCACTAAATTAACAAGTAATTTAGAAACTAATTAGAGGAGTCTAATTAAGTTCTATGGACTTTCATGTGGTATCAGAGCTATCTTGTAGCATGCATGTTCATTTTGGACATTTTTATTAAAGTTATAAGATAACTAATAAATCAAAGATTTTGATTTAAAATACGATTCTGACAAAAACTTTTGGTGCATGTATACCTACTGACCTCAAAATGTTTGTGGTCAAATTTCGTGATTTTAGGGATTAATTTTCTATTTATTTTGATTTTTGGCGTTTAAACCGAGTTAACATGCATTTTATGAGTTAAAAGTTAACTAAAAATAGTTGCATGTTGATTCTGGCCATGAAATTTTTAATATGATCTCACATGCATTTCTTAAATATTTTATGTAAAATTTCGTGACTTTTACTTATGTATTGCATGTTCATTGATTTTTATACGATAAAAATCGATAATATGAGATTATAATGTTCATAAAATTGAAACGTCCATTTCTGGTTTTGAAATTTTTTTTTACATTTAAAATTCTGATGTTGATACTCTTGGTGAAATTTCATAATTTTTTTCACTGTTTTACTATATCTAATGTTTTTATTTGATAAAACCATTAAATACAAAGCTATTTGTTCATAAAATTAATTTAATTTTTTGAGCAAATATTTTTTATTTTTATAGTTCCTGGAATTGTTCCAGAATGTACAAAATTTTTGGTTTCAAATTTTATGATGTTTTTATTTTATTTTGGTTTTATTTCATAATTGTTATGATTAAACCGTAATATTTAGCAAATGAAATCAAATCGATCTAATTAATGACCAACAAAATTAGTAGTGACTAATTTTGAGTTCTAAAACAGTTTAGTTAATTAGTTTGAATTTAAATGCGATTTAAATGTTGATATTGATTTTTAATGGTTAAAAATCACTGAATCCCGGAAGAAATCGAGCTACAATGAGCATGAATTGAACTTAGGACGATTTTGGCATGAATTTTGCAGCAATTTATTTTATTTATGTTTGAATGAATGAATGTCATTTCTTTAATAATTTATGCAAATTTTGTACCTAGTATGGCCTAGTTAGTTTTTATCGTTATTACCCGTAATGTAAGGGAATAACGTTTTTGGTTGTAATTTTATTGCGATCTCGTATCGCCGGTTTGTATAATTTAATAATTTTATTTTATAATATAAATGTATAATAGGAATTTGTATATTTGTACATTTGTAATTATTTTTATGAAAGAACCGTGGCTTCCTCATAGACGGTGCCATTTTGGGGAAGTATGTTCCAAGTTGAAGAGCGCAAGGGCACCAAGGAGTTGGTTTCCGAATTTGTAACTATCTATTTAATATTTTGATTAGGCTAGGTAGGTGGCCCATACTCAGGAGTTTTTGTTTGCTTGATTGCTTTTCTTAAATTATATTTTTCCGCTCATGCCAAAATCGCCAACATGCATTTTTATTTCTCGATTGTCAATTCAAAGTTATTCAAAATTCACCGACTTAGTTCGCTTATAGGGAATTAATAACTAAATTGACAAGACCTCTCACATAACTTTAAAAAAAATTGAGATTTAGCCTTACCAATTGAAGCACCTATGAACCCCGTTTTCATTAGGGCTACCACGCTCGTGGGTCCCTTTTTACCTCGGGTAAGTAGGGTGATGCGATCACAAGCCAAAATTGGATTGGACTCAACGAGATAAGCGTTATCTTGGGACTAGGAGATGGATTTAGTTGAAATACGTCAACCAAGAGTTCTAAGTGTAGAATTAGTCAAGTATTGACTTACCATTTTTAGATAAAGGTATCATGCGATGACTATTTTTGTCTAAAGATGGGTCTTGGAATCACTTATATAATTTCGTGAGGGGTCATTATATGAGTGACTTGTTAAAATTGTTTTACAAGTGAATTATATATAAGCAATGAATGTTTATTTTCCGTTGATATTTATTTTTTATTCGCGCAATGACAATTATTTTTCTTCTATGAACTTACAAATCCGTTCAATCGTGGAAAAGGTTTTCATTATTTTATACGGTAGCATTTTGATTGCAATCTCCGTTTATACCACCGTAGCTAAAGACAAAATGAATTGTATCTTTTGATCCTCATATTCACCATTGCAAATGTCTCTTATGAAGAGTAAATGAATAAGTCACACTTAGTCAAAAAGCGTTTTTGAATATTTAGTGACGCCTTCTTATAACAATGGTACAATCATTTTTTTTGCTCCAAAGAAAATATTTGTATTTTGGTATGTCGTCATAATGCTCCTTATCGAGGCTTACCTCAAAAGAGGCCAAAACAGTTGGGATGACTAGGTTAATCGATTTATTTGAAATCGTGAACAAACCAAATACCGTAATCACTTCATGAAAAGTTTATCCTTTTGAAGGTAAAAAACCAAGAATGAAATGAAGAATAGTCTTCACAATAATTCCTATATACTTGTCTAAGTAGAGATTCATGAAAGTGAGTGGGAGCACTAAGAATGATGTTTATATTCTTAATTGTTAAGACGAGGTTCAAGAGTAGGTTGGCTCGACTTTGACACAAGGCAAGGGAAAAAGGCAAGACTATTTTGAATAGTAAAGTCAACACCCAAGCAAGGTGTCGAACCCAACTTTTGACGATTCTATTTTACAGTGTAGGACACAAGAAAAGAATCTTCCCAAAGTTTTCTAAAGAGTTAGAAATTAGGTGTAATTTTTTCACCCATAATATCTATATGATCGACATTTGTTTTGCTAAATGCAAGTTTTGGGTGTTAGATACCCATTATGGTTTTCATCAATGTATTCAATGCATATAATAATGATTCGTGCGACGACTAACCATAATTAAATGTCGACCTACAAGGGAAATATAACTATTGTAGTTTTATTTCTATAGAGACATATAAAAGTTATAATGTGATCAATCTAGTTTTGGATTTAGAGGTATACTTTAATAAACATTATTATGTACATAACCTCTAAATAAAGAATATAGTATCCACTTTTGTGTACGACACAAATGTTTCACCTTTGTGAATAGAACAAACGTTGTATCTTTCTATGCCTATACTTGGTCAATGGTTATCCCATACCAATCAAAGGTAATTATATTATTGACCTAAACTAGTAATTACTTGTCATATAGATTGAAAAAGGCTCAAAATTGGTGACCTATGTCTAATCTTACTTCTGGATTGTGTAGCACATTAAGAGGCTAGTATTAACAACTATCCCTAACCCATCTGATTTTGAATCTTATGGTGTGTGCGAATCTTGTATTCAAGGCAAAATGATTCGTGCCCTTTTGTTGAAAAGGAAATCGAACTAGTAAATTATTGGCCCCATTACATAAGAATACGTGTGGTCCAATAAACACAACCAGAGATGGTAATGATTACTTCACTTGATTTACCGACGATTTAAGTAGATATTATGTTTGATTCTACTTAATGAGGTGCTATGGGAAATCTTTGAAAAGTTCAAAGAGCTTCAATCTGAAGTAGTTAACCACTAAGAGCATTAGATCAAGGACTTACGACTAAATCGTAACTATTAATATCTAAGTATTGACTTTTATTTTCACCAAAAGTATTGTGAAATGATTTCACAAGTTAACTTCTCTAACACACATTATTAGATAAGGTGTTGTTGAATAGAGAAACAGAACCTTATACGATATGGTTTTGTCTTTGTCAAGTCAAAATGAGCCATTTGACTAACCTTGGTATCTTAATATTTTTGTCTGCTATTTCTTTTCCCACCATATTAAAACACATTTAAAACAGTCTGATTTCATTCCATATACGATATGGGTAGGTAGCGTACCTAATTTATAAGTTATTTGAATGAAACAAGTGCTCAATAATCCGACATTGAACATGAGAACAAAGCGTTTGTGACTCGTGATGCTGTCTTTCAATAAAAATACGATTATTTCTTGATAAGACAGAGTGGGAGAAAATGTTTCAAGAGTTCAAGAGCCACAAACTGAGCATATGGTCCGAAAAAAAGTTTTTCTCATTGCTTGTTCAGTAGTTGTTTCTTCAGAACCTAGGAGGTCAGGTGGAATTTTATCACTCCTTAATAAGTGATGAATTCTAAATCTGTGACTTATAAAAGACTGTTTCTGGTCCCAACTTCTTGCTATGGCTTAGAGTCATGCGATTTGTAATGCACTCCATGCATGATGAACAGGTATGTGACCTGGTAAATTTTACTTGAAGAAGTACGACCTCTTCAATGTAAATTGATTTATTAAGATCGAATTTTGCATGGATGAACATTAAAATGTTTTCAAAGATAAATTGGTAGGCAAAGAGTTTTGCACCAACCTTAATTCTTTGATCCATTCGAATATACTTAGCGATTACATCATATCATAATAGTATGATGTCAATTGGACCTCAAGAACCACCTTCTTGAATACGATTCTAGAAGAGGTAGTATATTTTATATTCACCTGTGGGTTCGTAGATCCTAACTATCCTAAGTTAATTTGCAAGCTTAAGAGGATGTCTTAAGTAAGCACTAAAGAGTTGGAATTAGTGTGTCAATCATGTCATAAAATATTTCTCGATATCTCGAGGAATTATGTTTATACATGAATTTTAGTGGGAGTAATGTGGTGTGCATCAGTCTTATATGTGGAGACATATTGATCATTTTAGATGATGGAAGATTTTGGAGAAGTAGAATACATCTTTTAGATATCTGGATTTATGGAGATAAATCTAAAAGGATATTAGCATTGAGTCAAAATTCTTATATTGATAAGATCTTTGACTAGTTCAAGGAAGTTGAACACATCATAATTGATTCCTTTTGCTTCCGCTGCGGGTTCAATTATATACGCTGTGATGTATACTCAATCCGACATTTCGTATGCTTTGAGTATGACGAATCATTTGCAATTAAATCCAAATGAGAGTCACTTGATAGCCATAAAGAACATCCTTAAGTACTTGCGAAGGACTAAAGATATGTTTCATATGTTTGGAGTTTAAAGTGAGTTATGTGTAAGAGTTTACACAGACTTCAGTTTCCAAACTAATCAAAGTGATTTGAAATCACGAACTGGTTGTGTTTTATAGAAGATTTATCTGTTGGAAGAGTTCCAAACAGAAAATACTATTGGAAAGGTTCCAAGTAGGAGTGACATTTTCAAATATAAATGTCATGTATCCGCTGGAAGTGTTCCAGGCAGTTTATCATTGCGGATTTAACAACGGAAATGGAGTACATTGCGTCATATGATGATGCATATGAAGGTAGCTTGGAGGGACTAGAAATAGTTCATATAGTTGTATATCCTATCCCATTATACTGGTAAAACAGTGGGAGCTACCTTTAGGCCAAGAGTCCTAAGTCTAGATTCAAACCTAGACACGTACTCAGAAAGTTTTATGTAATATGAGATTACGTAGACAACGAGAAATAGCAATCAGAACGATGGGAAAGATGCAAGTAATGCTAATCCATTAGCCATGCCTTTTGCAGGCTGAACATGATAGTCATGTCATTTCAATGGGATTGAAATATGTACCTGAATTGCTAGAGATTATGAGATATGAAAAATTTATGATAGCGTATCAATTTTTCCAAATATTTGATAATCGCATTCATTGTTAGAGTTTCATTAAAAACTCCTTTATTTAGTTTGACTAAATTTTAATACTTTGTTTATCCGAATTGGTTGAAAGAAAGGTTGAACCCACTTCAAGTGAACAGGACGAACTTAGTATTTTGTCCCTAGTCACTCAATGAGGTGACGTCTCGAAATGACTAGATTGTAAGTCGATCGATGGTTGGTTCAGCACCATGGGGTCATAGAGATGACTGGTCGTTTACATAGACAGACTGTATGACACTCTGTCGGACAGTGACATGGTAGAGACCCTTAAATCAATTATTTGATGCCTGGTCGTGGCAGGGTCTTCTATCTTATTCCTATAAGTCGATTCTTTGACTGGCGACCGTCTATCTGAGTCGATGCAGTTTCCGATTGGTTTTGGTTGATGTTCTAGGTCGTGCCGTAAAAGGAGGCCGATGGACTTCTTCTGGATCATGGTGATCTGCATCATACAGAGTAGATGGATCAACAGGAATTGTCCACCCACGTTGGGTAAAAACATCTTTAGGCCCCTCGAGGAGTAGTTACTGTAAATGCGTGGCCACGCTCGGAAAGAGATCTATGGTAGATTTTCCGGTCAGACAGTTACTCTCCCTATCGAGAAAACCACTCTAGATATTGTCAATCGCAAGTGCGACCTGAAAGACACCTTGCGTTGAGTGGGAGATGTGATAAAGAGACAAGAGAATCGGTGACGCACACTTGTGTCAGACAAGTGGGAGATTGTTGAAGTAGGTGTCCTCCACAATAGTGCGCCACATAATAAATCTTATTATGGAATATAATTGGGATATTTATTGACTATATATATGATTAGTCAGTTGATTAACGTAAATCAATAACGGTTGGCTGACTAGAGTTTGACGTTATTGTCGTTTGACGGCGGTGATCAACTGATCCCTTTCGGTCACACCTAAAGGATGAAATCCAAATAGTAACTAATTATTTGTATACGATACAGTTAATTAGTACATTACATATATTCGATATGTACGAGAGTTAATTGTTAGAAATTGAGTTAAGAACTCAAATTCGATTAAGTTTATTTTTCAATTAGGCGATAATTGACTAATAAATTTATATCTTATTTTAATATGATTAAATAAGATTTAACTTAGTAATTAATCGTTAAATTACTAAATTAGTTGAGGTTTTGAGATAGAGGTATTAGTTAATTATATTTACAAGGAGTTGTAAAATAAATTAACTAAGCATTGTGGGACCCATTATATATTGATATAATGGTAAAATATTACTTAAAATGTTAAGTACATATTATTTATTTAATTGAGTCATATAATTGTTATATGATCAAATTAACACTTAATTATACAAGATAATTAACCATATGATCAATAAGTATTTGTGAGACAAATATCACAAATCAAAATGGACCAAACTAGGCCATAATGGACCGGTTTTGGTAGTAGTTACATGGTGATGATTTTGTTCTTATTTTTACTCTTTAGTTACTTTTTGAAAGTGACATAACAAGTAGTAAACAATCATCATATTTTCTACAACACTACACTCAAATGCATGTGATAAAATTGAACAAATAATAGTCCAATTGTGGACTAAATATTCCGGCCAAATGGCCTTAAAATGAGCATTGTGTTCATTTTTCTAAGGACTTGATTTTTGTTCAATTGTCATACTTCTTTCTAAAATCCTTCTTCTCACTAAAACTCTCATATACTAATATTTACTACGTATTACTAGTGTAGTAATATAGTCATAATATTAGTAGTATTATATCTATCTTATTATCTAGTTAATAATAAGGGTAGATTATTTGGTGTCATCTTGGTGCAACTTGAAGGAGGTCCTCTTGTTTGGAGATTTCTTGTGTTCATCCATATTTATAGCTCAAGAACAACAAGAAGGAGTTCTTGTTGTGCCCATATAATTTCCATATCAATGTGAGGAAATTTCTTCTTTTATGTAAATGTCTTTATATTTGCATGCATGTTACATAGATCATTATAAACTAAATTAAAAAGTAATTTGGTAATTAATTAGAGGAGTCTAATTAAGGTCTATGGACTTTCAATAGGTCTTCAGGATGCCAAAGTGGCCAGCTAGACCATTTGAGTGAACCTCTTTCACTAACAACGCCCTATAAGGACCCTTTGGTATACAGAGTTTGTTCCCTAGGAACAAGAATCCTTCCTGCTCTGAGTATCTACTCCCATTCTTAGTGGTGCCCTCCAGTCTTGCCACCCAGTCTTCTTTGAAATCAGGATCCTCCCTATAAAGCTCCTTCATCTGCTCAAACCCAAGTACTCTTTGCTCCATGTATGTCAGCATCATGGTTCTCCTTGACAAAGCATCTGCCACTACATTGTTTTTCCCCTCAATGTACTTACTGGAGAATGAGAAGGACTGCAAATACTCCACCCACTTAGCATGCCTAGCATTCAACTTATGTTGCCCATTGATGTACTTGAGTGCCTGGTGGTCAGAGTGTAATACAAAGGGTTTGGGCTTCAGGTAGTGACCCCAATGGTTCAAGGCTCTGACTATGGCATAGAACTCTTTGTCATAGGTTGAGTAGTTGAGTTTAGCACCACTCAGCTTCTCAGTAAAGTAGGCCACAGGTTTGTGCTCTTGCATTAGGACAGCACCAATGCCTATGCCACTAGCATCACATTCTACTTCAAATAGTTTGTTAAAATCAGGGAGAACAAGTATGGGAGACTCACACAAGAGGTCTTTGATGATATTGAAGGACCTCTCAGCTTTGTCATTCCACCTAAACTCTCCTTTCTTCATGCACTCAGTTAAGGGGGACATGATAGAACTGAATCCTTTGATGAACCTCCTATAGAAGGAAGCCAGTCCATGGAAGCTCCTCACTTCAGTTATAGTTTTGGGGACCTGCCACTTCCTTATGGCCTTAACCTTGTCTTGATCAACAGCCACTCCTTCTTTGGAAATAATGAACCCCAAGAACTGAACCTCTTCCTGCATGAATGTACACTTTTCCATCTTGCCAAACAACTTGTGTTTCCTTAGGACTTCAAATAGCAATCTCAGGTGTTGGAGGTGTTCTTCTGTTGAGGGGCTGTAGACCAATATGTCATCAAAGTATACAACAATGAACTTCCCCAGATAGGGCCTTAGAACCTCAGTCATCAACCGTATAAAGGTGCTTGGAGCATTAGATAAACCAACGGGCATGACCAACCATTCATACAACCCATGCTTGGTCTTGAAGGCTGTCTTCCACTCATCCCCAGCCCTGATCCTTACTTGGTGATATCCCTGCCTTAGATCAATCTTGGAGAAGACATGAGCCCCACTCAGCTCATCCAGGATATCATTCAACCTTGGTATAGGGAACCTGTATTTGATGGTGATGTTGTTGATGGCCCTACTGTCTATGCACATTCTCCAGGACCCATCCTTCTTGGGCACTAGCAAGGCAGGAACTGCACAGGGACTGAGGGACTCCCTCACAAAACCCTTGCTGAGTAAGTCACCAACCTGAGATTGTAGTTCTTGAGTGGCCTTTGGATCACTTCTGTAAGCAGGCTTGTTGGGTAGCATTGCTCCAGGAATGAGATCAATATGATGCTCTATTCCTCTAAGAGGGGGTAGTCCACTAGGCAAGTCAGCAGGGAATACATCCCCATAATCCTCCAGTACTTGTTGAACACCAGCTGGAATGTTTCCTTGGGGAAGTAAGACCTCTTTGGTTTGCAGGATGAACACAGTTTCATCACCCATAAGCTCTTGAACCATCTCAGCTTCACTCAGCAGTAAGACTTCTTTGGAAATGTCATTGACAGGGGCAATGTTCCCTTTAACATTGGGGGGTAAAGGGGCTAGTATGATCTTCTTGTTACCAAACTTGAAAACATAGGTGTTGTCCCTCCCATGGTGTACAGAGTCTCTATTAAACTCCCAGGGCCTGCCCAACAGAAGGTGACAAGCATCCATAGGTAGGACATCACACAAGACCTCATCAGTATATCCCTTGCCAATAGAGAATGACACAACACACTGCCTGTCAACTCTTACTTCCACTCCCTTGTTCAGCCCTCTCAGTTTATAGGGGTGGGGGTGTTCTTGTGTGGTTAGGGACAGTTTCTCTACTAGGGTGGTGGATGCCACATTGGTACAGCTTCCCCCATCAATTATCATGTTGCAAACCCTTCCCCTTATAGTGCATCTGGTCCTGAATATTTGTTGTCTCTGATCATCCTCTAATGGTTGAGGTTGGGTATGCATAACCCTCCAGGTTACTAGACTCAAGCCTGCATCTGGTTCTATCATTTCCTCTCTAGGTTCTTCCTCATGTTCCTCCAAACTCTCCTCACATACAAGGATCTCATCTTCACCCCATTCTACAACATCCATACTGCTCAAAGCCCTTTTAGAGGGGCACTCTTTAGCAAAATGCCCAAAGCTCTGACATTTAAAGCACTTCTTAAGTTATACTGTCTTTCTCAAGTCTGTCTCAGGGGCCTTGCCTTTCTCTGACACTGAGGGCTTGGCTGGGACTAAGGGTTCTCCTATTCTTACTCCAGTGAAGGGTTTGAAAGAAGGTCTAGTCTGTGGCCTGGGAGGTGCTGGTTTTCCCTTCCCTAGCTTCTCAATCCTCAAGGCTAGACTCACTGCTTCCTCAAAAGAGTAAAGGTGCTGCAACCTTACTCTGTTAGCTATCTTCTTATCAAGACCCTCTAAAAACCTAGCTATCTTCTGCTCAGGCTTTTCAGTAATCTCACATTGTGAACTGAAACCTCTACAAAAATAGAGCTTTTCAGAGGCTACAAGGGGCCAGGGTGAACACTCCCTCACACGTACACTCACTCACTCAGAAACCTGCACTAGGCCAGGCAGAACAGATAGGACTTTGCACCTTAGCACACAAGCAGAGGTAGCAAAGGTTGTGTTTAAGACTCAAAACACACAAGTAATGATTCTTAGACACTGTAATCTTAGGTCACACACAAGTTCACTAAGAGTTACCACAATACTTAGCTTTGCTAAAGAATTGCAAATGAACAAAGTTCAGGTTTATATTAATTCAAGTATGATTTTCTTAGGGTTACAAGCAGGCCTTATATATGCAATTACAAACGATCTCCACCCTTGAAAATAACATAATCTAAGGGCTTTAAGAGCCTTACAATACTGATAAAGAAAATGCAAAAAGTCAGCTAATAAGGAAGAGCCATGACAGACTGCATCTGACAGAAAACAAAGCTGAAAAGTGCTCCTGTCCCTTGCCTTAAATGGTAATGTTGTTGAATTCCTTAGGGGTTCTTTGTCTGGCTGTTTGCTGCTGTTCTTGGGGGTTGAGAGGGACTGCTAGATACCTTCCCAACGTTCTTATTTAGGTTAAGTTGATCACACAAAAGTAAGGAGTCTTGGACAGATTAAATTGGACTTGTTCCTGCAGACTTCCTCAAATGATCTTCAATATGGTAGGCTGTTTTAGATGGACTTCCAAAACTTATTTGGAAAACTTGTCCTGGACTTTTATGTTGCTAAGGACCTTAATTAAAGGGGAAAAGAAGTTGGAGCCCTTGGTTGGACTCGTGCTGCATGAGAATTGGCTGGTTACTGGACTTGTTCTGGCTGGTTTTCTGAAGGATTGACCCTGCTCTGGTTAGTCTTGCTGTGGCTGCTCTTGCTGGTGTTCCTGCTGGTTCTTGACATAAGGGTGGGTGCTTGGGAGGTAGTAAGCTTGGTGTCTCTGTTGTGGGACCCCTGCCTGGGTGTAGGGTAGGTGGTAAGCTCCATGTTCTTGCTGTGACATTGTTCTGGCTGGTTGGAGGTTCAACTCCTGTTGCAAATTCTCCTTCCTGAAAAGGATTTGCCCTCAAATCCTCACTAATGTCATCATCAGATTCTCCATAATATGGGCTTAGATCACCAACATTGAATGTACCATGCACTCCATACTCTCCTGGGAGGTCAATCTTGTAAGCATTAGAACCCAACTTCTCAATGACCTCGAAGGGACTCTCTGCTCTTGGACTCAGCTTGGTCTTCCTCTTGTCAGGAAACCTTTCCTTCCTTACGTGCAACCACACTAGATCCCCTGCCTTGAACTCTCTGGATTTCTTTGGACCTCTTGCTCTGGACTTATACATTTCATTGGACTTTTCAATTTGCTGTTTCACCTTGGTATGCATCTGCATCATCTGCTCCACTCTGGTCTTTGCATCATAGGGCACCACCTTCCTTGCTACTGGTACAAGGTCTGTTGGCATCAAGGGGTTAGTGCCATAAACAACTTCAAAGGGGCTTTTACCTGTGCTGGTAGAGGGGGCTCTGTTGAATGCAAATTCTGCTTGAGCCAGCTTTAGATCCCAATCCTTCAAGGACTTGGAGATGATACATCTGAGGATCCTGCCCAATGTCTTGTTTGTTACCTCTGTCTGTCCATCAGTTTGAGGGTGGTGGGAGGTGCTGAATAGGAGCCTGGTCCCTAGCAGCTTCCAAAGTGTCCTCCAGAAGTGACTCATGAACTTAGAGTCCCTGTCAGATACTATGGTCCTTGGTACCCCATGGAGTTTGACAATCTCCTTGAAGTATAGGTCTGCAACCCCCATGGCATCCTCAGTCTTCTTGCAGGCAACAAAATGTGCCATTTTGCTAAATCTGTCCACAACCACCATGACTGAGTCCTTGCCCCTCTGTGTCCTAGGAAGAGCTACAATGAAATCCATGCTAACATCCTCCCAAGGCTTATCTGGAACTGGTAAGGGCGTGTAGGCTCCAGTCTGGAAGAATGACTTGGACTTCTGGCAAGCACTGCACCTCCTGATCACATCCTGAACGTCTCCCAACATCTTTGGCCAATAAAATTGTTCCTGCAGCATGTCATAAGTTTTCTGGATTCCAAAGTGACCAGCTAGGCCATTTGAATGTACCTCCTTCACTAGCAACCCCCTGTAAGGACCCCTTGGTACACACAGCTTGTTACCTAGGAACAAGAACCCTTCCTGCTCCCAGTATCTACTTCCACTCTTAGGAATGCCTTCCATCCTTGCCACCCAGTCCTCCTTAAAGTCAGGATCCTCCCTGTACAACTCCTTCATGTGCTCAAACCCAAGTACCCTTTGCTCCATAAAAGTCAGCATCATGGTTCTCCTTGATAAGGCATCTGCCACCACATTGTTCTTGCCTTCAATGTACTTGCTGGAGAATGAGAAGGACTGCAAGAATTCCACCCACTTAGCATGCCTAGTATTCAACTTGTGCTGCCCATTGATGTACTTGAGTGCCTGATGATCTGAGTGCAATACAAAAGGCTTGGGCTTCAGATAATGACCCCAATGGTACAAAGCCCTGACTATTGCATAGAACTCTTTGTCATATGTTGAATAGTTGAGCTTAGCACCACTCAACTTCTCACTAAAGTATGCCACAGGCTTTTGTTCTTGTGTCAAGACAGCACCAATGCCTATACCACTAGCATCACACTCTACCTCAAATAACTTGCTGAAATCAGGGAGAATAAGGACAGGAGACTCACACAAGAGGTCCTTGATGATGTTAAAAGACCTCTCAGCCTTGTCATTCCACCTGAATTCTCCTTTTCTCATACACTCAGTCAGGGGAGCCATGATGGAACTGAACCCCTTAATGAACCTTCTGTAGAAGGAGGCCAGCCCATGGAAACTCCTCACCTCAGTTATAGTCTTAGGGACCTGCCACTCCCTAATTGCCTTCACCTTGTCTTGATCAACAGCAACCCCTTCCTTGGATATGATGAATCCTAGGAATTGAACCCCTTCCTGCATAAAAGTACATTTCTCCATCTTGCCAAATAGCTTATGCTTCCTCAATACATCAAACAACAATTTCAAGTGCTGGAGGTGTTCTTCTGCTGAAGGACTGTATACCAAGATATCATCAAAATACACAACAATGAACTTCCCTAGATAGGGCCTCAGTACCTCAGTCATCAACCTCATAAAGGTGCTTGGGGCATTAGACAACCCAAAAGAAATTACCAACCACTCATACAACCCATGCTTGGTCTTAAAGGCTGTCTTCCACTCATCCCCAGCCCTGATCCTCACCTGGTGGTACCCTTGTCTTAAATCAATCTTGGAGAAGACCTGAGCTCCACTTAGCTCATCTAAGATATCATTCAACCTTGGTATGGGGAACCTGTATTTGATGGTGATATTGTTGATAGCCTTACTGTCTATGCACATCCTCCAAGACCCATCCTTCTTGGGCACTAGCAAGGCAGGAACTGCACATGGACTGAGGGACTCCCTCACAAAGCCCTTGCTGAGTAGGTCACTAACTTGAGCTTGTAGTTCCTGAGTGGCCTTTGGATCACTTCTGTAGGCAGGTTTGTTGGGTAGCATTGCTCCAGGAATAAGGTCAATATGGTGTTCTATCCCCCTGAGTGGGGGCAGCCCACTAGGCAGTTCAGCAGGAAACACATCTCCATAGGCCTCCAGTACCTGCTGGACCTCAGCTGGGATGCTTTCTTGGGGGAGCAGAACTTCTTTTGTAAGGAGGATGAACACATGCTCATCACCCATGAGCTCTTGAACAACCTCAGCTTCACTCAACAACAGAACCTCCTTGGACACATCATTGACAGGAGTTATGTTCCCCTTAACATTGGGAGGCAAAGGAGCCAAGATGATCTTCTTGTTACCAAACTTGAAGGCATAGGTATTGTCTCTCCCATGGTGTATAGAGTGCAGCAGGAGCTGGGGCACAGGGCAGGGCAGAATTCAACACTAGGGACAAGGAGCAGGCCAAGGGGGATCAAGGGGTGAGCATTGGTAACCAAGGGGAGGTCTTCATGGGTATCCAAGGGTCAATCTGGGGGCAAGGGATGGGTAACAAAAGGGGGAGCTGCAAGCTGAGCCATGTTGGCCAGGACACGAGCCAAGACACGAGCCAAACAAGCCAAAGACAAACCCACCAACACCCAACCACAAAATCACAAAAACAGCCTACAACAGCCACTTGGGGAAGCCATAACTACCACCACACTTCAAACCACCAGCTACCACCAAGCCCAGCTAAAACCTTACCCACCTAGGTCCAAAAAAGTCCTAGGGAACCAGTTCCAAAACACCACACAACTACCCTAAAAATCCAAATCAAAACAGCCTACCTAAAGCATAAAGCATAAAGCAGTCTTTCCATTTCTAGCTAAAAACTGAAAGACTATCTCCAAAAGTCTTTCCTTGTCTTCCCTACTATTAGAACTACTGCAGAAGAAGGTCAATGAGTATTAATGAGCTTCGTCCACAAGCTTCAAGCCAACACCAAGCAACAAAGCACAACCTGGAGCATGTCACTGTCATATGTCTGCAATTGTCTGTTTTCAGTTTTCTTTTGTATTGTCAATCTGAAATTGTAGCCAGTAACTTGTCACGTTTATGTAGATTAATCCTGGCCCTTAGATGTTATTCTAGGGTTGTATTAGATCAAGCATTGAGGCCTATATAAGGACCCATGCTCTTTTGTATAAGGCAGTTGATATTGAATGAAAGAAACTGAGCATTGTTCTCATTTCTAAAATCTTTCCAACTTATGCATTGTCTTGGTTGAAAGTCAGGCCAGATAACTTCCTGTGCTAGGCTGTGGTTGTTGATCTAAGTCTGTGGCAAGTTAGATATCCCTGTGCATAGACTGTGGGGTGTTGCTTGTTGTTTAGTTCAAGTCTGCTTACCTGTGCTTGGCTGTGGTAAGGAGTCTTAGCTAGTCTAGTTTGTTGTTTGATTCCCTGTGTTGAGCTGTGGGAGTTGAGTAACATCCATATCCAGTGCTAGATAGGAGTCTAGGGTCCAATTCCTAACACACCCCTATAATATCACGGCAATTCTGGCATCAGAGCTTTGGTTGTGAGGCCATTGTTATCCTAACTACAACAAAAACACAAAAAATAACCCAATGAGTGAAGAGAGGCTTGCAGGTATTGAAGGCAAGGTGGATCAGCTAGCAGGCACTGTCAATGTAGGGCTGGCTGCCTTGAACACTGTCATGGAGAACATTGCTCCTCCACTGAGGGGAAGACCACCCCCTAGAGGCAGAGGCAGAGGTCGTGGCCACATGGGCATGGGAAGAGGACATCCCCTGCAGGAGGAAGAAGGGTCAGACTCAGGAGAAAGCAACAGAACTTATGAGGAGATTCCAGAGCACACTGACAAGCATCTCAAGGTAGAAATTCCTGAATTCTCTGGTGGTTTAAACCCTGATGATCTATTAGAATGGATTAGGGATGTTGAGAAGGTATTTGAATACAAGAGTTACTCTGATATTAAGTCTTTTAAAGTTGCTGTGCTAAGGTTGAAAGGGTATGCATCCCTATGGTTTGACAACTTAAAGCACCAAAGGATTAAGGAGGGTAAGGAACCTCTTAGGTCTTGGTCAAAACTGAAAAAGAAAATGCTAAACAAATTTGTCACTAAAGACTACACCCAAGATCTGTTTATTAAACTATCCAAACTGAGACAAGAAGAGAGGTCTGTGGAGGCATACCTCAGGGACTTTGAGCAATTGACTCTCCAGTGTGAGGTCAATGAGAAACCTGAGCAAAGGATTGCCAGATTCTTGGAGGGTTTAGATAGGAGCATTGCTGCTAGAGTTAGGATGCAACCTTTGTGGTCCTATGATGATGTTGTCAATCTGGCTTTAAGGGTTGAAAAAATGGGGAAAACCAAACCAACTCTACCTAAGCCTGTTACTAGACCTGCATACAAACCTTACAGTGGTATTAGGATGGGAGAGACCCCTAAAACAACCAGCCAGTCAACCACAGACAAAGGAAAGGGAGTTGTGAACTCTAAACCCAACCCCACCCCAACTGAGAACAAAATCAGATGTTTCCAATGCCAAGGTTATGGTCACTTTAGGAAGGACTGTCCTTCTAAGAGAACCATGACACTTATGGAGGTAGAAGAGTGGGAGAAGGAGGGATTAGTTGAGTATGAGGTTGATGACAGCATGGTGTTAGAGGTAGTGACAGCTGAGGAGGAACCAATGCAGGACTTGGTCATGGCTCATCCTGACACAGGCCATAACTTGGTCCTATGGAGGGTCATGCACTCTCAACATACTCCATTGGAGGATGACCAGAGGTCTTTGATATTCAGAAGCAGGTGCACCATTCAAGAGAGGGTATGCAACTTGATCATTGATGGGGGGAGTTGTACCAATGTGGCTTCCATCACCCTAGTGAACAAGCTAAGTCTGATTACTCAAGAGCATCCACACCCCTATAAACTGAGATGGCTTAACAAGGGGGCTGAGGTGAGGGTTGATAGGCAATGCCTGGTGCCCTTCTCTATTGGGAAGGTATACCAAGATGAGGTATTGTGTGATGTAGTACCAATGGATGCCTGTCACCTACTACTAGGGAGGCCTTGGGAGTTTGATAGAAACACCACTCATCAGGGTAGGGATAACACCTATAGCTTCAGGCATGGGGGAAAGAAGGTAACTTTGACACCTCTACCACCCAACCAGAGGAATTATGGGAGTCCCAATGTGCCAGAGGAGGTCAATGGGGTGTTGTTTTTATCAGAGGCAGCTATGATCAAGGAGATGAAGCAAGAACAACCTGTGATCATTGCAGCAGGAGCTGGGGCACAGGGCAGGGCAGAATTCAACACTAGGGACAAGGAGCAGGCCAAGGGGGATCAAGGGGTGAGCATTGGTAACCAAGGGGAGGTCTTCATGGGTATCCAAGGGTCAATCTAGGGGCAAGGGATGGGTAACAAAAGGGGGAGCTGCAAGCTGAGCCATGTTGGCCAGGACACGAGCCAGGACACGAGCCAAGACACGAGCCAAACAAGCCAAAGACAAACCCACCAACACCCAACCACAAAATCACAAAAACAGCCTACAACATTCACTTGGGGAAGCCATAACTACCACCACACTTCAAACCACCAGCTACCACCAAGCCCAGCTAAAACCTTACCCACCTAGGTCCAAAAAAGTCCTAGGGAACCAGTTCCAAAACACAACACAACTACCCTAAAAATCCAAATCAAAACAGCCTACCTAAATCATAAAGCATAAAGCAGTCTTTCCATTTCTAGCTAAAAACTGAAAGACTATCTCCAAAAGTCTTTCCTTGTCTTCCCTCCTATTAGAACTACTGCAGAAGAAGGTC
>JAIUZE010067991.1:0-10805 GCA_022085475.1 Heliosperma pusillum | reverse complement strand
AAGCATAATAAATAAGAAACATAGATAACTCTCCAAAACAACAAGTTTGGAAACTAACTTAAACAAGGGTTCACTTCAAACAGTCATAACTAGAGTTCTAGATATGGGAATGCAGAAATTCCAAGTCGAGGTGATAGATTATCCTCTTACGGTTCCAACGAGTGGTCACAAGCCCAAAACAAGCAAGTAACAAAGGAGATATGAGCATTCTACCAAAAAGGGTCGGTGCTGTGAATTTGCACGAGTCCACCCGAGAACAACAACACTTCATTCTATCATTTCCAATTCTCATAATTCACTTCTAATAATTATCAACAATCATTATACATCATCAACATTCATCAACTAACAACAATCATTATCCATAACATGATTCCTAACTTACTAATCGTATTCTAAATACGAATTCTAGCATATAAAGCATGTAAAACACGTAAATGATATCGAGTAACCCTTCACCGTTACCTTTTCACGTCTTTAATCGATTTCTAAACCTTCCTAGTCTCCACCTACATACAATTAGATAATAAAAGATGAATATCATTCACCTTGAGAAAGACGGATAATTTAAAAAGCGAGAAGACGGTAATTTTATTACCAATACGGATAGAGGAAGATAAGAGGGGAAGAATAAGACGAACTTACGTGAATTTGAACAAGAAATGAAGGCGTAGCGATGATTCGAAGATGGATGAAAATGGAGGCAAGGTTTTGGGTTTCTTAGAGAAGAAGAAATGAATTTGAGTTGTGGGAAATGAATTAGGTTTAGGGTGAGGAAGGGAGTATATGAAGGAGAAAGTCAACGAAAGTCAAAGGCTCAAGAAAAGTCAAACTCGCCTTAAGACGGGATTCTCATGGAATCTCGCGGAAATTCCAAATACGAACTCGGAAATTCTAAATTCGACTCGGAAAATTAAATTTACGATTAAAACTAAAATTCGCTGAAAAGTGTCCGTAAAAATATTTTTACTAGAAAAATAGGGTACATTTCCGGGTGTTACATGACATGACGGTTTGTACCGTGGAGTCGACCCCTCGGTGAATTTGTTATAGAGGACTAACCCGTGATGGAAGAGAGTTATAGTTGATGATACTATAACCTCGCAGGCATAATGTTATAGCTTGAAGTGCTATAACTTCACCAAAGTTGAGTGAAAGTTATAGCTGAAGGTACTATAACTTTGCTGAAGTTAAGTGAAGGTTATAATTGATGATACTATAACCTGACACGCTTAACTAAGGTTATAGTTGAAGTGCTATAACTTCACTAAAGTTGAGTGAAAGTTATAGCTGAAAGTACTATAACTTTGCTGAAGTTAAATGAAGGTTATAGTTGATGATACTATAACCTGACACGCTTAACTACGGTTATAGCTAAAGTTACTATAACTTCACTAGGGTTAAGTGAAGGTTATAGTAAGAGGTACTATATATGACGTTGAATATATACATGATTCTATGCTTGATGTTATGGTAACTCGAACTGTAACATGACTTCTAAAGTGTAATGTTATGCTTCAAGGTACTATAACCTTTGATCCTATGTGCTTGTTCATATGTTGTGTTATAATTAGTTATACTATAACATTGTGATTATATATCTCGTTGATTACTCTTTTCGATATAATAGTTCAGTTGGTTATACTGTTCTATGTTACTAGTTGTGATGTTATTCGCATGTTTGTACAGTCAGTTAAACTGTACAGTGGTTTTTGGGCTAGTTGTATAGATGACGAGAGGTATCAGTTAAATACCGATAAGAATGAGCAAACGCTACCCTTTGGGGATTTGCCGTAGGTCTATGTTTGGGATTGGCTAGAGGCAGTTGTTATACGCTCTGGTTCCCGTGTGTCGTTCGATGTATAGTTAATGCATCGAGAGTCTGGCCAGGTCTTAGACATATAGGCAGTTGTTATACGCTATACATAGTACCGTGGATGCAGTTGTTATACGGTCCACACTGATGGAGGCAGTTGTTATACGCTCCATCCGTTCACAGGCAGTTATTATACGCTCTGACAGTTAGAGGCAGTTGATATACGCTCTAACGGGGTTCGTTCTATACGCTATGCTTGGTAAGTGGAGGCAGTTGTTATACACTCCCATGTCGGTTGTTCTTATCCTGTTATTGATGATTTATGATGATTATATTATGACATGCTTAATAATTTCTTCACATGTCGTTCATGAGTATTTTCAGTTATTATTTATTGTTGATTAATTCAACCTGTTGTAAACATAACTGGGAGAGCATCTAGTTACTCCCGAATGATTGTCGACCCCCATTCTCAGGTTGAATTTGGATGCTGCTTGTCTGGATGTTGGACTGGAGAGACTTGTGACGAGATCAATAATATGTATACGATTCTAGGTTTCCTTAGAGAATATTAATAATGTAGTAGTTTAGTTTTGGATTTAGTAGCGATCCGGATTGGTCAAGTGTTTCCGCCACCTTGACCCTTATTTCATCTTTATACTCTGATGAATTATTTATTATTATGCATTTCCTTTGTTGTGAAATCCGGGTTGTTACACATTTTATTAATTAAAATTGTTTTAGTACTAAAATTGATTATTGTTTATGAAACAATTAAAATTAGAATGATTGATTTATTAT
Source organism: Heliosperma pusillum (assembly GCA_022085475.1). Classification (NCBI taxonomy): domain Eukaryota; kingdom Viridiplantae; phylum Streptophyta; class Magnoliopsida; order Caryophyllales; family Caryophyllaceae; genus Heliosperma; species Heliosperma pusillum. Next base: position 8,188 of record JAIUZE010067991.1, on the reverse strand, counting down.
AATTACAAATTATTGTGGATTATATTTCAATGACCCATTTTAAATACTTGTAATTATGAATCACTAGGTATTTTTGTCAAATGTAATCATATTAATTTATATGATGATAGTTAGTCACCTAGTATGCATTAATATGACAAATCACATACTACATGTTACATGTGACACATTGTATGACATTGACATTTGACAAAGTTAAAATAGACACCTTATAATTATGGGGGCCGAAAATTGTATGGGTTAGTGGGTATCTTATTTAATTGTTAAATAAAGACATCATCATAGCCTAGATACTAGCCTTACACACCTATGTTTTCTTGTAAAGAACAACATAAAAATTTATCTCATATACAACTCTTTCTCTATCTAAAAGGTTTAGATCAAAAAATTGTTCATAGATTCTAATATAACAATCTTATTACTAGTAGTAGTAATAGTATTAATATTAGAACATATTTTAAGGTGACTAATATTAGTCTCTAGTTAAGTTAATATTAGTCTTTAAGGGATTGTCAAGGTACAAATCCTTGAGGAGAGTTTCTAGTTTGAAACTTGGAGATCTTCCTTCTTGTTATAATCTCAAGAACGATATTTGGAAGGTGTTCAAATATTGTGCCCATTTTATTCATACTCAATGTAAGGAAATTGTTCTTTCTTTAGCTTTTGTTATGCATGCATATGATCCACTAGTTTAATTAGTTAACTAATTATAAAATGTTATTAAAAATGTTTAATAATGGGTTTAAGAAACTTACAAGTGGTATCAAGAGCTTTGGTTGTTGCATGCATAATCGATTTATAGTTTTTTCGAGTTAATGTAACTTAAAGAAAACTAGTAATTTGTGTTTTATAAGATAAAATCAGAAAGTCATTTTCATGTCAATAAATTCTGGTCCTAATATTATTTTAGGTCATTTTGATGATTTATGGATATTTATATTACTCAAATAAGATTTTTAGTATTTTTATTACATTTTAATGAGTAAAATGATGTTTAAAATGCTAAAAATAGTTAGACATATGTTCTGACCGTGAAATGCTTACATGACATCACACATGTATTTTACTTACTGCATGTAAAATTTAGTGTGTGAAGTGGACTTATGTCTCAGGTTTTATGATTTTTATATGATAAAATGGAATAAATAAAAGTCAAATGGTTAAAAATAGTTCCACTTTGAATCTAACCATGAAATATTATTATGTTGTTACTTGAATGTTTTTCTTATAGGCTAGAAAATGTGAGACTAATGTGATTTCTCTAACATGATTTATGAATTTTTAATATAAAAATGGCATAAATAGTGCTTAATTTAGCAAATATAGCTAAAATAAATTTCATGTCATGAGAAAATTTTTAATGATTTCATAAATGTCCCACATTTCAGATCTAAATTTGAAAATTTAGTTAGATTAATTTTCGCATGCTTTATATTTTTTATTTGATAAAAACGATAAAGCGCAACCGTTTTTTCTCAAAAACAATTCAAAATTTTTAACCTTGATTTTTGACATTATAAGTGTCATGGAAATGTTCCAGAATGTACAGAAATTTAAAATTCAAAATTTGAAACTATTGTAATTAAATTTGGATTTTTTTGATTAAAATATGATTTTAAAGTCTAATATTGAGCAATTATATAAAAACAAGTTGAAATATTGTCAAAAATTGAGTGATGACTAATGTTTGAGCCCTAAATCAGTTGGGATAATTAACTTGGACTTAAATATGATTTAAGTATTGTTTGGTGATTTTAAAGTATTATTATCACGCATTTCCGTAAAACCGGGTTATATACAATATAAACCTTAAATAAGGGCGATTTGGCACTTAAAATGAGCATGTTTTATACATATTATAATGCTGCATATTTAATTTATGAATGTCATAATTTATTTATGTAATTTAGAATTATGTATTTTAATCCTTGTATGGCCTTAGTTTTAATCGATATTGCCCGAAATGTAAGGGAATATTGATTCAGTTGAATTTAATGTGATCTCGTATCACTTTTATTGTAATATTTTATTTTTACAAATGTATAATAGAAAAGCTATGTAATTTTATTATATATTTTGTAATTAATTTCTATACCGGAGTTTCCCGAAGACGGTGCCATTCGGAAAAGAGTTCCGAGAGAGACAGTGACCTTTGGAGGCGTGCTTATGTAGTTCAAGGGACCAAAGGAGTTGTTTTCCGAATTTGTAATAGATTATATGATTTTCTATTTTAGGAAAGGCCATAGTAGGAATTTTATTTTTTATGCTTGCATTTTATTTAATATGTTTGCATGCATTGCCAAATCGCCATAACATGACATGCATATTTTATCGAATTTCCGACTGTGTCAATTAAAATTATCGTTAATTCATCAATTTAGTTCACTTAAACGAGATAGATAATAAATTAACATGACCTCTCATAATAAATAATTGAGATCAAGCCTTACCAAATAGTACAACCCATGAATCCCAATTTCACAAGGAAGTAGCTCAGCTCACCGGGGTTCTAAACTTGTTAAGTTGGGTAAGTGGGGTAATAAAGGTTATTACTTTGAAATTTAGATTGAGCTCAACGGAATTATTCGCGGCCGTAGCCGCATGTGTTCCGGGCTTAAGATAAATATTAAAGTAATATTATCGACCGAGAGTTCTAATGTAAAATCGAGTAAAGAGTTAATCCACCGAATTATGTTAATGAGGGATGAATCGGCTCACCGTGCCCAAGTTGATATGTTGGACCTATTTTATAGTTTTGATAATGACATGTGTTTACTTGATAATGTGCTTTACTTGATATATCATATGCAAGTAATTGTGTGTTTTAGTCTTATCATAGCTAACAACAATTACAAGAAAGAAGATCAAAGTTATAAGAACTTATGGCATAACTTTGACAAGTTCTGTGAGAAAAAGTTATAAGAACTTCAGGAATAACTTTGGAAGTTCATATGCAAAGTTATAGCTACCTTGGTTATAACTTTAAAGAAACAATTCAAGAAAGATCTACTTCAAATAACACAAGACTCAAGATGGAGGGTCTTTGTGATCAAGATGAAGAGATGACCCGTATACTGAAGATCTTTGTGAAGATTAGATAGTATAGGTCGTCATTCGGTAACTATTCCATTATAGTGATTTTATGTTTGTAAAGTTATGACTCACTTATAACTTTACATACTAAAGTTCAAAGTTATAGCTTTAACCTATAACTTTGGATGATAAACGTTGATGCATGATTTTGGAAATAAATATTTTAAATATTTTCAAAAAGAGAAAGAGTATTTTTATATTTATCAAAAGTTTTAATAGAGAATATATTTATGAGATTTTATTGGTTAGTAATACAACTTATGGGTTGTCATGCTACCTAGGGTTTCTAATATATTCTATCTCAATTTGTTGTTAACCTAATAAGCCCACCTAGGGTTTGAGCCACCTAGGGATTCGTGAGATCTAAGGATTGTGCCTCCTAGGGTTGCGTGCTCCTAGGGTTCCGTGTAGATAGGAATTTCGGCCATCATAGGTTGTTTTCCTTGTTTACCTTAACCTAGGATTCTAATATATCTTTACAACAATATTTTCAGATATTAATGATAAATATATTTTTAAAAGATAAAGCAAATAATATTATGAGATAATAAAGATAAATATCTTTCTTAAATATTAAGTTAGGGTTTTAGATTTTATATCTCCTATACTTCTATTATAAATACTCCTTCTCATCTCAATCATGAAGGACGACATACACACACACACACATTGAGAGATTTTTTACAAATCGTTTTTGAACAAACCTTGAGCAAAATATTTATTATTTTTGGTGTTTGTTTTTCAAAATAGTCGTGCATCATTATTGTCAATCGCTCACGTGAAATACGTTATTGGATAATAGTACATCTCATAATCTTACTATTCTTTAACGAGAATTTGTGTGAGTTATATTGTACTTTCTTATTAACGTAAGATAGTATAGAGTATTTAGCGATACTCACCTTGAGTTATAATTACAGTTGATTATACGAGTGAGTTGATAATTTTTGTAATCCGGAGAAAAGTACTAAGAATTATTAATCGAGAATAGTGGACGTAGGTTTCAACTTGTGAAACTGAACCACTTCAAAAATCACGTGTGCCTCTCTTTACTTTTTGTTATTTCGTTACTTGTGCTTACTTTGATTAATTAATTAGTTGATTTTAATCTATAAGATCAAATAATTAATTACATATCATATAAATCGAAAAATTGGGGCTAGTTTTTAATACTCAATTCACCCCCCTTTCGTATTCGATCAATAGACTCTACAATTGGTATCAGAGCCTCGTGCTCTTGATTGCCTTACAACAAGGAGTCTGATCCGTTTTTTTATCTTGTTATTTATTTATTTTCCGCTGCATTTAATTTGATTTTAACGGATTCCAAACACCTGAAGTGTCCCGTATTCAATGGGAAGAACTACAGTTTATGGAAAAATATGATGACCCATTACATAAAGGGTAACGACTGGGAGTGTTGGCTAATCATTAAGAATGACCCTAATAAGATCATGCTTGGATCTGTTACTGGCACTTCCACCGAAAAGAAAGAAGATGACTATGTTGAGGCAGATTATAAGAAAGCTGAGAAAAATTCAAAAGCTATCAGTCTGTTATAAAACGACATGATTGCTACTGAGTTTGACCGTTTCTTATCTAGCTCAACTGCCAAGGAAATATGAGATGGTCTAGAGTTAGCCTATGAGGGGACGACTGTTGTCAAAAAGCAACGTATTGCACTGTTAATGCGAAAATACAAATTGTTCTCTATGGAACAAAATGAATCGCTTGATAGCATGTCCACTCGCTTCTCTAGTATCATTAATGAATTGAAAAATCTTGGAAAAACATTTGACTCCGAGGAATTTGCTAGAAAGATCCTTAGAAGTCTGTCTAAATGATGGAGACCTAAGGTGACGGTAATTGAGGAATGTAAAGATCTATCTAACCTATCTTATCAAGAGCTACTCGGAACCCTAATGGCTCACAAGATCACTCTTGATGAGGATGAGGCAAACGATAGTAATAGTAAGAAAGTGGCTTTACAAGTCGAGTCTAGTGAAAAACAAGATTCGGATCTTGAAGATGAAACAGTGTTATTTGCTAGACGTTTTAAGAAAAAATTATTTAATCAAAACAAGGAAAAACATTTAACAATAATACTAACAAATCTTATAAGAAGCCAATCGAATCAAAAGGGTCTCTCTCAAGTCGTGGTTTCTTCAAGTGTGGGGATAATGATCATATGATTAAGGATTGCCCTACCTGGAAAAAAATCAAAGATAAAAATCATCGAGACAAAACCAAGAAGGAGTTCAAGCAAGTCATGATGGCTTATTGCTGGGGAGATCTCGACACAGAAGACGACGAGTCAGAGGAAGAAGAAGTAGCCAACCTGTGTCTGAGCAACGTCAGTCTTGACCTAATCTCTGACAGTGACAACGAGAGTGAATCTGAGATGTGCCTTGTCGACAATTCAGATTCAGAACCAGATTCAGAAGATGATGAAGAGGTTAGTCATCTTGAACTTAAAAAGCAAGTTAAGAAATTGTCTAAGAAGTCTTTAATTAAGTATTTTGAAGAAACCTTAGATCATTGTCATGAACAGAGTCTTGAATTAAAAGATCTTAAGGAGCAAATTCTTGACATTACTGACGAAAACCAACTTCTAAAGGCCAAAGCTAAAAAGCTCAAGTCTAAAGTTATGGCAACTTCAGCTACAACTTCAGACATGACAAATGTTGAGAAAGAAGCTCTTGAGTCTAAAGTTATAGCTAATGAAGCTATAATCTCAGAGTTAAAACTCAACATTAAGCATCTTCAAGCCAAAGTTATAGCTAATGAGGCTATAACTTTAGAATTGAAGAAAGTCAATGAGCTTTTAAAATATGAAGCTAAGGCAAAGGAAGTTGCTATCATTGATCACAAGAAAGAAAACTCTTTTCTTTCTCAGCAATTGAAAGATAGAGAGGCTGAATTCTCCCAAGCCAAAGATCAACATAATGAGGAGAAATTTATCTTGAACAAACGCTTTAATGATTTTCGTGAAAACTTTAAAAAGAAAAGTCTTTTCAAAGACTCGAATATAGACCATTCGTTATGTGAAAGAGAAATCAGTCTTTGAAGGAATTGCTCCTACATGCACGAAAAGTTCATGATAAATGCGAAGGAAGTCAGAAAGTCTTAAACTTCTTACCGAATAGTCTAACAATAACATGAAGATGGGTCTAGGACATGAATGTTATAGTCGAAGAGACCATGATAAGTCTAAATCCACTCCTTCTGACCGTGATTTCAGAAGAAGGAAATATGTCAATCTTTCAGAATATCTGATTTGCAATTATTGTGGTCACAATGGTCATGTTAAAGAAAATTGCGTTAAATATGTCAACAACAACAAAAATCAAACTTATTTTGTTAAAGAACATGACGTGTCTAGTATTGATGAGTCTGAACCTGAACCTCAACGTGAAGAATTTAGAAATAATGAGTTCAGATGGTTTTATGACATAGCTTTCGATTACACATCTATACCTTCAAAATCTAAAGCTTATGTGAATGAGAAGCAGTCATTTAAACCTAGTGTGCGTCACAACAATATAAATTATTATAATAAACCTAGAAAACCCTATGTTAAGACCAAAAGAGTTGTAAAACAGGTCTAGGTTAGGCAGGATCAAATATACAGAGTCACTAACCACAAAGGACCCAACTTAGCGTGTGTGACAATCCTCGCGATAGCGGAAATACAACATACCAAGCATACAATTTATATAGCGGAATATACGATATTTTTGAAACTTTTTACATGCCAAAAGAAGAGTACGAGGAATGTCAAATAATTACAAGTTAAAGTATAACACACTACCAAGAGACATAGTCTCTCAAAACGTTATCGAACATAAAAGTTATTTAGTAAACTAGCTAAACACGTCTACGGGTGAATTGTCAAGTCCAACGCTCGCTAGCTCACACCCAAACCCAAAAACAAGCAAAATCCATCCAAGCAACCTATTCATTCATGAAAACATGAATGCCACAGTCAGTGGGGAGTAACTCCGGGTTCTCCCAGCCATATCACAAATAACATACATAAACGGTAATAAACAAGTAGAAGCATACATATATATACATGTGAATTACGATAAGTATAAATAAGCATTCCAATATATAAGATATAGGCGTATGAAGTAACAAGGCCGTAAGCATCAGATTATAGACATACTCGGGCAAAACACCCTTACGCAACTATATACTCGCTAGGGCTTACATCTCACCATTAGCGGCATATACTTGATAAGATAGAGACTCAACATATAAACCACGCCAAGTCATCGAACGGTCACAAATATTCAACATATAACATCCGTTCAATCATACGAATATGGTAACATTATCTCTCACGGTTAATGACACGCACTAGCACCATGTACATAACAAGTATGATCAATACACGTCCACGGGATAAACATTTCCCTGAACCATACATGATAAACATTTCGTATATGTAGACTCAACTTTTCCGGTAGGACGATGATAATAATCTGGTCCTAGTCTAAACCTGGCCAGACTCTCGGAATAAACATGTTCCGATTCGACATGCGATACACATTTCGCATCCAAGACTCGGTCAAACACAGAAGCCGAGTACCCCAAATTCGGTCAACCTTCACGAAAGAGGCGGAAAGAGCACAAGCATCATAATCAAGCGGTACGCTACATGCAATGACACCACCTTGCAAAGATACGACATTTGACGGCCGGGTCGATCAACGCATATCGTTCGCCTCCCAACAACGTCGTCATATCTTCACTAAAACATGCATACAAGCATTAGGGATACATCTCCTCATTCCGACATTCCAGTCTAACGAGCAAGGAGGTATAGACGGGGAATGAGAGTTCATAACACTTAACGATTAGTGCTCAATTCAAAAATAGGTAAAACCGACTCAAAGGGGAACATATCAAAAACCGTCACAAAACATGCGATATAAGCGAATGGAATACCATATATTCTAAACATGAATATTTAATGCTATTACATAAATTTATACGATAAACGAAGCATACAAACTATTATAAATGAAAATATAAGAAAAGAAGTCGAAGGAGAATTACAGGGTGTGTCAGCCGATCAATGGGACCGGCC
>JAIUZE010067990.1:0-14064 GCA_022085475.1 Heliosperma pusillum | reverse complement strand
AATATTATTTTTTTAAATAAAATTTCGGTCTTCAAAATTACAAGGCGAGTCGGAAAAAGTCAACGAAAGTCAAAGTTGACTTAAAAACGGGATTCTCATGGAATCTCTCAAAAATTCCAAATACGAACTCGGAATTTCAAAATTCAACTGGAAACAATAAATTCCACTTTAAAACTTAAACAGACTGAAAAGTATCCTTAAGATATTTTACTAGACAAATTGGGTACTTTTCGGGTTGTTACATAAATGGTCGCCAGTCTAAAGAATCGACTCATAGGAATAAAATATAAATCCCCACCACGACCAGGCTTCAACAATTTTGATAAGGGACTCTATTATGGTCACTGCCCGACAGAGTGTCTCCACAGTCTGTCTATGTAAACGATCAGTCATCTCCATGACCCCATGGTGCTGAACCAACCATCGATCGACTTACAATCTAGTCACTTCGAGACGTCACCTCAAATGAGTGACTAGGGTCAAAACACTAAGTTCATCTTGTTCACTTGAATTGGGTTCAACTTTTCTTTCAACCAATTCGGATAAACAAAGTATTAAAATTTAGTCAAACTAAATAAGGAGTTTTTAATGAAACTCTAACAATGAATGCGATTATCTAATATTTGGAAAAATTGATACGTTATCAATAATTTTATATCTCATAATCTCTAGCAATACAGGTACATATTTCAATCCCATTGAAATGACATGACTATCATATTCAGCCTGCAAAAGCATAGCTAATGGATTAGCAATACTTGCATCTTTGCCATCGTCTGATTGCTATTTCTTTTTGTCTACGTAATCTCATATTACATAAAACTTTCTGAGTACATGTCTAGGTTAGAATCTAGACTTAGGACTCTTGGCCTAAAGGTAGCTCCCATTGTTTTACCAGTATAATGGGATAGGATATACAACTATATGAACTATTTCTAGTCCCTCCAATACTGTCGAATCCAAGCTACTTTCATATGCATCATCATATGACGCAATGTACTCCATTTCCGTTGTGAAATCCGCAATGATAAATTGCCTGGAACACTTCCAGCGGATACATGACATTTATATTTGAAAATGTCACTCCTACTTGGAACCTTTCCAATAGTTTTTTCTGCTTGGAACTCTTCCAACAGATAAATCTTCTATAAAACACAGCCAGTTCGTGATTTCAAATCACTTTGATCAGTTTGGAAACTGAAGTCTGTGTAAACTCTTACACACAACTCACTATAAACTCCAAACATATGGAACATATCTTTAGTCCTTCGCAAGTACTTAAGGATGTTCTTTATGGCTATCAAGTGACTCTTACTTGGATTTGATTGCAAATGATTCGTCATACTCAAAGCATGCGAAATGTCGGATTGAGTATACATCACAGCGTATATAATTGATCCCGCAGCGGAAGCAAAAGGAATCAATTATTATGTGTTCAACTTTCTTGAACTAGTCAAAGATCTTATCAATATAAGAATTTTGACTCAATGCTAATATCCTTTTAGATTTATCTCCACAAATCCGGATATCTAAAAGATGTATTCTACTTCTCCAAAATCTTCCATCATTTAAAATGATCAATATGTCTCCACATATAAGACTGATGCACACCACATTACTCCCACTTAACTTCATGTATAAACATAATTCCTCGAGATATCGAGAAATATTTTACAACATGATTGACACACTAATTCCAACTCTTTAGTGCTTACTTAAGACATCCTCTTAAGATTGCAAATTACTTAGGATAGTTAGGATCTACGAACCCACAGGTGAATATAAAATATACTACCTCTTCTAGAATCGTATTCAAGAAGGTGGTTCTTGAGGTCCAATTGACATCATACTATTATGATATTCTGTAATCGCTAAGTATATTCGAATGGATCAAAGAATTAAGGTTGGTGCAAAACTCTTTGCCTACCAATTTATCTTTGAAAACATTTTAATGTTCATCCATGCAAATTTCGATCTTAAAAATCAATTTACATTGAAGAGGTCGTACTTCTTCAAGTAAAATTTACCAGGTCATATACCTGACCATCACGCATGGAGTCCATTACGAATCGCATGACTCTAAGCCATAGCAAGAAATTGGGACTAGAAACAGTCTTTTATAAGTCATAGATTAGAATTCATCACTATTAAGGAGTGCTAAAATTCCACCTGACCTCCTAGGTTCCGAAGAAACAACTACTGAACAAGCAATGAGGAAACTTTTTCCGGACCATATGCTCAGTTTGTGGCTCTTGAAACATTTTCTCCCACTCTGTCTTATCAAGAAATAATCGTATTTTTATTGAAAGACAGCATCACGAGTCACAAACGCTTTGTTCTCGTGGTCAATGTAGGATTATTGAGCACTTGTTTTATTCGGATAACTTATAAATTAGGTACGCTACCTATCCATATCGTATATGAAATAAAATCCGACTGTTATAAATGTGCTCTGATATGGTGGGAAAACAAATAGCAGACAAAATATTAAAATTCCAAATTTAGTCAAGTGGCTCAGATTAACTTGACAAAGACAAAACCATATCGTATAAGGTTTTGTATCTCTATTCAACAATACCTTATCTCATAATGTATGTTAGAGAAGTTAACTCGTGAAACTATTTCACAATACTTTTGGTGAAAATCAAAGTCAATACTTAGATATTTACAGTTACGATTTACTCGTAAGTCCTTGTCTAATACTCTTGGTGATTAACTACTTCACATTGAAGCTCTTTGAACTTTTCAAAGATTTCTCATAGCACCTCATTAAGTAGAATCAATTGTAATATCTACTTAAATCGTTGGTAAATAAAGTGAAATAGTCATAACCATCTCTGGTTGTGTTTGTTATTGGACCACGCATATTCAAATGTAATAGGGCCAATAACTCACTAGTTCGATTTCCTTTTAAATAAAAAAAGGGACGAATCATCTTGCCTTGAATACAAGATTCGCACGCACCATAAGATTCAAAATCAGATGGTTTAGGGATAGTTGTCAATACTAGCCTCTTAATGTGCTACACAATCCAGAATTAAGATTAGATTAGGGTCACCAATTTTGAGCCTTTTTCAATCTATATGACAAGTAATTTCTAGTTTAGGTCAAGAATATAATTACCTTTGATTGGTATGGGATAACCATTGACCAAGTATAGACATAAAAAGATACAACGCTTGTTCTATTCACAAAAGTTAAACACTTGTGTCGTACACTAAAGTGGATACTATATTCTTTATTTAGAGGTCATGTACATAATAACGTTTATTAAAGTATACCTCTAAATCCAAAACTAGATTGATCACTACAAGAATGAAGGTCATTAGCGACCGAAAAAAGTAGTCGGTAGTACCAAAAATCGGTCGGTAAATCAATTTACCGACCGAATTTACTTGAATGGCGACTAAATTTTTCGGTCGGTAATAATGGTCGGTAATTTTAAATTACCGACTGATTTGGTGGTCGGTAAATTAGCGACTGATTAGTTTGGTCGGTAATGTTTTTCCTTCGGTCGGTAATTACCTACCGAAATTCGGTCGGTAAATAATAAAATTCGGTCGGTAATATTTACCTACCGAAATTGCGGTCGGTAAAAATTAAAAATCTGTCGGTAATTTCATTTTTTCGGTCGTTAAAATCAGTCGGCTTTTCTATTGTTTGGTCGGTAGTTGTCTGCTTTAGTGGCTGATTTTGGGCCTATTATACAATAATTTTTTGTTTTTCTTCACCCCCATGCGCTTAATATCTTAACTTAAATAAAATCTAGTAGAAGCAATACATTATTTTCAAAACTTAAGATACACCATGAGATCCAAACCATTAATTGTATAAATTCTTTATCCAAATATAATACCATATATCCAAACACGGGTTTGTCAAGTGCATACACATGTAGTAACAAGTTCTACTTGAAATCCTACTCATACTCTAACAAGACACCACCGCCGTCAAAGCAAGTTATCCTCGTAGCAAGTCTTTTCCTTGTTCATTGTACTCACTTTGCATTCAATGTTTCTGCACAGAGGAGACTTGGCATCCAGTAAGCAGTTGGCGATCTTCTGTCCCCAACAAAATAAGAAAAAATCACCAGATAAGAAGCATACTAAAAAAAGTACAAATATTAAAAGGACAACAATTCATCGGGATGTAGGGAGTAGTACGGAATTATAAATAAGCCACATATTGACATACTTACAGTTACATGGCTGAATTTTTTGCTCACGTATATTTAATAACTGTGTGCCCTATTCCCCCTCCTTTTGTTCAACTCTTCTTCGTAGCTTCTTAGCCTGGAAAAGAAACACAAGAATGAAATGTGAGAAATTGAAATCATAGCACCAATAACTCATTAACTAGAAAACAATTCTAACGTAACACATGGACATTTTAAATCAATTAGTAGCTAACTACGTTCAATACTTTACCGATTGTTTTTTCGTCAATTGGTACTTAATTATCAGACACTAATCCGTATTATTCTTGTAGTGAAAGTCAATAGAACAAATCCATTAATTAAGGCGAACTACAATTTCTATTACACACTAGCTTATAAAATGTTGCTTCATAGACTTACACGGTAAGAACCACACATCATGCTTAAATCAACTCGTCTCACACAATGAAAACTTCAGTTTCTCAATTGCATCTTATGACCAATCAATTAACTCACACAACCTAAATAAAGCAAAGCAGAACCTAAAAGTATGACCTAAAAATCAATAGTAGAAATGGCCAAGAAACTTGAATGATACGAAGTATACCTTTAGCTCATCAGATGCTTCGCCACCGTAACTATTCCTAGCCACGTTAATAAAGGATGAACAATGTCTCAAATCCATCCTGAAATAAGTCAAAGCAAAAAGAAAACGCGATTTATATGCAAGCAAGTCTCTAATATTCATTTTATATACCTACAACCATAAATTTAAGTGGATTGACTTTACTATTAGTTACTACATACAACATCAATGCAAAAGAAATTCCAGGATATACAAAGACATTTGCAAGCATGTAATTAAGATTCTGTACCTAGCAATAACTTCAGATTCAGGTTGCAAGAAGCTTTCCTTCTTCTTGGCCGTCAAAGCATATCCAACTACAACTTTCTGGGCAAAACTCAAATCAATCGAATTAGAAATTGAATTCAGTTCCTCATCTTCTTCCATAATATCCCTATTTAACCTCATACCAACTCCTTCGATAGAAATAAGGGTTTTCTACTTCTTGAATCAAATGAAAACTAATCATTAGCCAATTGAATTAACAAATAAAAATGAACTGGGTAATACACCAAACTCAAAATTATGAATAAAAATTATTACCACCCACTTTCTTTTAAGGTAGCAATTTCAAGATGTCAAGATGTCATCAAAGATTAGCTACCAAGCTAATCACAAATCACAAACAATATTATTGTAACAGAAATTAACCCACACAAACCAACTAGTTAAAATAGAATACCCCCAATTTCTTATAACCGTAACCCTAACTTAAATAATTCTAAATTTACCTTCAATTCATACTACCAAATTAATTAGGACACAAATTGTATGTAAACAACAATAATAAACCCTATTAAAACTACTTACAAAAAAAATAAGTAAAAATCATACCTATATCAAATTAGTAATTAGATGAATAGAAGAGAGAGAAAGAAGGGAGTGAAATGGCGGACTGAGGTCGGCGACGAAGCGGTGGTCGGCGATGCGGTGGTCAGCGATGTTGTGGTGGGTCAGCAGTGGGGCGGTGGTGGGTCTGGTGTCGATTGAAGAAGTGAAGGGAAGAGAAGGAGTGTTATTTTGTTTTCTAGAAGGAACGAAAAGAATGAGGAAAGAGAGTCATGTCGGACTTAATATGCTAATGGTACCGACTGACTGAATTTCGGTCGGTAAACAAAGTAAAGTGGTCGGTAATTTTTGGTATACCGACTGAAAATTTTGATTTAGCGACTGTATTTTCTTCGGTCGGTAAATTACCGTCCACAATTTTTTTTACCGACTAATATCGGTCGGTAATGGTTATTACCTACCGATTATGTATCGGTCGCTATTTTCCAGTCGGTAAACAACGCTTTTCTTGTAGTGGATCACATTATAACTTTTATATGTCTCTATAGAAATGAAACTACAATAGTTATATTTCCCTTGTAGGTCGACATTTAATCATGGTTATTCGTCGCACAAATCATTATTATATGCATTGAATACATTGATGAAAACCATAATGGGTATCTAATACCCAAAACTTGCATTTTAGCAAAATAAATGTCGATCATATAGATACTATGGGTGAAAATAGTACACCCAATTTCTAACTCTTTAGAAAACTTGGGGCAGATTCTTTTCTTGTGTCCTACACTGTAAAATAGAATCGTCAAAAGTTGGGTTCGACACCTTGCTTGGGTTTTGACTTGTACTATTCAAAATAGTCTTGCCTTTTTCCCTTGCCTTGTGCCAAACTCGTGCCAACCTACTCTTGAACCTCGTCTTAACAATTAAGAATATAAACATCATTCTTAGTACTCCCACTCACTTTCATGAATCTCTACTTAGACAAGTATATTGGAATTATTGTGAAGACTATTCTTCATTTCATTCATGGTTTTACCTTCAAAAGGATAAACTTTTCATGAAGTGACTACGGTATTTGGTTGTTCACGATTTCAAATAAATCGATTAACCTAGTCATCCCAACTGATTTGGCCTCTTTTGAGGTAAGCCTCGATAAGGAGCATTATGACGACATACCAAAATACAAATATTTTCTTTGGAGCAAAAATTGATGTACCATTGTTATAAGAAGGCGTCACTAAATATTCAAAAACGTTTTTGACTAAGTGTGACTTATTCATTTACTCTTCATAAGAGACATTTGCAATGGTAATATGAGGATCAAAAGATAAAATCATTTTGTCTTTAGCTACGGTGGTTTAAACGGAGATCGCAATCAAAATGCTACCGTATAAAATAATGGAAACTCCTTTCCACGATTGAACGGATTTACAAGTTCGTAGAAGGATAAAATATTTGTCATTTGCGCGTATAAAATAAATATCAACGGAAAATAAACATTCATTGCTTAATATAATTTACTTGTAAAACAATTTTAAACAAGTCACTCATATAATGACCCCTCACGAAATTATATAAGTGATTCCAAGACCCATCTTTAGACAAAAATAGTCATCGTATGCTACCTTTATCTAAAAATGGTAAGTCAATACTTGACTAATTCTACACTTAGAACTCTTGGTTGACGGATTTCAACTAAATCCATCTCCTAGTCCCAAGATAACGCTTATCTCGTTGAGTCCAATCCAATTTTGGCTTGTGATCGCATCACCCTACTTACCCGAGGTAAAAAGGGACCCACGAGCGTGGTAGCCCTAATGAACACGGGGTTCATAGGTGCTTCAATTGGTAAGGCTAAATCTCAATTTTTTAAGTTATGTGAGAGGTCTTGTCAATTTTGTTATTAATTCCCTATAAGCGAACTAAGTCGGTGAATTTTGAATAACTTTGAATTGACAATCGAGAAATAAAATGCATGTTGGCGATTTTGGCATGTGCGGAAAAAATAAAGCAAGCAAATAATAAATCCTAGTATGGCCACCTAGTAATCTAATTAACTAGTAGATTACAAAATCGGAAACCAACTCCTTGGCTCCTTGCCTCTTCATGGCACCGTCTTTTGGAACACCGACTTCGGGAATCTTCGTCTTTATAATAATTAATTACAAAAAGATACAAATAAAATTCCTATAATACATTTGATCTAAAAATGAAATTAAATTATTACAAACGGCGATACGAGATCGCAAATAAAATTACAACCGAATCGGTATTCCCTTACATTACGGGTAATACCGATTAAAATAATCTAGGCCATACTAGGTACAACTTGCATTAAAAATTAAATAAATAACATTCATTCATTAAAAAATAACAACATAAATAAACTGCTGTAAAAATCATGCCAAAATCGCCCTTAACACTTATCATGCTCATTCTAGCTCGGTTTTATGATTTTATCGATTTTTAACCATTAAAAAATCAATAATCAACACTTAAATCGTATTTAAGCTCAAACTAATTATCTAAACCGATTTAGAACTCAAAATTAGTCCCCACTAACTTTGTTTGTATTTAATTAGTTCGAATTGATCGTATTTGCTAAATATAGAGGTTTAATCATAACATTTATGAAGTAAACCCAAAATAAAATATAAAAATCATAAAAAATTTGAAACCAAAAATTTTGTACATTCTGGAACATTTCCAGGAACTCTAAAAAATATAAAAAATTTCCAAAAAATTTTGAATAAATTTTATGAACAAATAACATAGTATTCAACGGTTTTATAAAATAAAAACCATTAAATATAGTAAAATAGTGAAAAAAATTATAAAATTTCACCAAGATGATATAAATCAGATTATAAAATGTACCAAAAATTTTCAAGACCATAAAAGGACGTTTCAATTTTATGATCATAATAATCTCACTTTATTGACTTTTATCTTATAAAAATCAATCATCATGCAAAGCTTAATTACAAGTCACAAAATTTTACATACAGTATGTAAAACATGCATGTGAGATCATATCAAAATTTCATGGCCAGAATCACCATGAAACAATTTTTAGTTAACTTTTAACATAAAACATGCATATTAACATGATTTAAAGGCCATAAATCAAAATAAATAGCAAATTAATCCATAAAATCACCAAATTTGACCACAACCATTTTGAGGTCAGTAGGTATGCATGCAAATCAAAAATTTTGTGCAAACCAAATTTTAACACAAATTTTCAATTTTACCCAAGTTATCGTATAACTCGATTTTAATGCTTAAAATCGACATGCATGTAACAATTGAGCTCTGATACCACATGAAAGTCCTAGACCTATAATTAGACTCCTCTAATTAGTTCATTAAATTATATTAACTTAATGATTTAGGATCTAGTTATCATGCATGCAAATATAAAAGCATAAAAGAAAAGATAAGACGAAAACATCCTTACATTGGGAATTTTCGGTTCAATATGGGCACAATAAGAACTCCTTATTATTGTTCTTGAGCATGAAATTGATAGATGATCCTCCATAAAACAACCTCCAAAGTAGAAGGTCTCCTTCTAGTTGCAACCAAGATTAAACCCAAATAATCTTACCTTATTATTAACTAGATAATAAGTAAGATAAATACTACTAATATTATTGTATTACTACACTAGTAATATGTAGAGAATATTAGTGTATAAGAGAGTTTAGAGAGAAGTTGAGTTTAGAAAGAGAAGTGGAAAAATAAGCAAAATGAAGTAGTACCAAAATGAACAACTTTTGTTCAATTTAAGGCCAAAGTGGCCGGCACTATTGAGCACCAAGAGGGCTCCATTTTGCTCATTTTATTCTTTGTGTAAGATGGTAGAGTGTAGGCAATGTATTGATGATTAAAGCATGAAAGTCATGTCACAATCAAAATGGAGTATTGTGTAAGAAAAGAACAATGATCATTCTATTCTTCACATGTCATGACCGGCCATCATATGTCCATTATGGACCATTTTGATTTTTGATATTTGTCCCACAAATACTTATTAATCATATGCTTAATTATCTTGTATAATTAAGTGTCAATTTGATCATATAACAATTATATGACTCAAATTAATAAATAATATGTACTTAACTTTTAAGTGATATTTTACCATTATATCAATATATAATGGGTCCCACAATGCCCAGTTAATTTATTTTACAACTCCTTGTAAATATAATTAACTAATTACCTCTACCTCAAAATATATGCATAACCTCAACTAATTTAATGAATTAACGATTAATCATTAAATTAAATCTTATTTAATCGTATTAAAATAAGACGTAAAATTTATTCATCAGTTATCGTATAATTGACTAATAAACTTAAGTGGAATGAGTTCCAACTCAATTTCCAATAAATAACTCTCGTAACTAAACGTACATATCAAATATATGTAATGCTCTAATTAAACTGTATCGCATACAAATAATTAGTATTCTATTTGGGTCTCATCCTATAGGTGTGACCTAAAGGGATAAGTTGATTACCGCCGTCATACGACAATAACGTCAAACTCTAGTCAGCCAAGCGTTACCGATTTACGTTAATCAACTGACGTGGAGTATCAAAATATACTAATCATGTCACGTATATTCCAAATGAGATTTATTATATAAATGCACTATTGTGGAGGACACTTACTCCAACAGTTGTATCATGAAGGGAAGGCTTATGTTGTTGCCGATGCTCTTAGTAAGAAATCTTCTCATTCCTTGAATGTTATGTCGGTATTACCCGTTGATCTTTGTATTGAGTTTCGAAAGTTGAATTTGGAATTCGTGGAACGTGGATTTGATTATGTTGGTGCTATGACTGCCGAACCTATTTTTCTCCGTGAGATCCGCGAAAACCAAGTTGATGATCCTACCTACAAGTCTATTCAAGCCAAACTTCTGGAAGGAAAAGCTAAAGATTTCAAGTTTGATGATAAAGGTGTCCTTCGATTCCATGGCCGTTTGTTTGTTCCTAATGCTCTTGATTTGAGGAAACGAGTTCTTGATGAAGCTCACCTTTCCCCTTATTCTATTCACCCCGGAGGTGATAAAATGTATAAAGACTTGAAGCTACAATTTTGGTGGCCGAATCTAAAAGGCGATGTTGTGTCTTATGTTGGAAGATGTCTTACTTGCCAACAAGTGAAAATCAAACACAAGAGGCCCGGTGGATTGCTACAGCCTTTGGATATTCCGCTATTGAAGTGGGAATCTATTTCCATGGATTTTGTTATGGCTTTGCCAAGGACCATTGGAAGTAAAGATGCCGTTTGGGTTATTGTTGATCGTTTGACCAAGTGTGCTAGATTTATTCCGATCAAAGAGACTTGGAGTTTAGATCGACTAGCGAAAGCCTATGTTGATGAGATTGTTAGATAGCATGGTGTTCCCAAGGAGATTATATCCGACCGAGATCCGAGGTTTTGTTCGAGATTTTGGAAGGCTTTACAAGAAGCCATGGGTAGTAAATTGTTGATGAGTACCACATTCCATGCCGCCACCGATGGTCAGACCGAGAGGACTATTCAGACTTTAGAAGACTTGCTTAGGGGTTGTGCACTCGACTTCCAATCTAGTTGGGAAAAGAGTCTACCGTTAGTGGAGTTTTCTTACAACAATAGTTATCATGCCTCGATCAAGATGGCTCCTTATGAAGCTCTCTATGGAAGAAAATGCCGAAGTCCTATATGTTGGAATCAATTGAGTGACGTTCGTGACTTGAGTCCCGATGTTCTTGTTGAAACCATTGATCATGTGAAGGTCATTCGTGATAGAATGAAAGCCGCTCAAGACCGCCAAGAGTCTTATGCCGATATCCGAAGAAGACCGTTAGAATTTGAAGTTGGAGATAAAGTATTCTTGAAAGTATCTCCAATGAAAGGTGTTAAAAGGTTTGGTGTAAAGGGTAAATTGAGCCCGAAATACATTGGACCCTTTGATATTGTGAAAAGGATTGGTGATGTAGCATACAATGTGACACCCTCAAATTTGCGGAAAGAAAAAAAATTATTTAAATACATAAAAGATAATAATACATATCGAAGGTGTCATAAATAAAAAGGGTCATTACAAAACGGAAATAATATTATACAAAAGAAATATACAAGACGGGAGACATATCTCCCGTATAAATACGGAAATAAAAGAGTGTATAATAATATACAATCTAAGAACCGAATATAGGTCCAAGGTAAATACTTCGCTCGCTAGCTCGTCAATGTACCCCAAATATGCATCACCACCTGTTCGACCGCATTAAATATAAACACGGAAGCCACAGTCAGTGGGGAGTAACTCCGAGTTCTCCCAGCCACGAAATGTCGATTTTAATTAAACATGAATAACATAAAAGCAATGTATATGGGAAAATACAAAACCTTAACATATATGATATGCTTTTCATGTTATGAAACAAATAACTAACATATAACCTAGCATATGAAAGCTATCATGTGAAATCCGATAATAAACTATAACACGAGGTAGGGAAGCTGGTATGCTAGCTCAGCAGGTTACATGTAACATGGCCATGATACACTCAAACCCTAATCAACACGTAATCATGTGAATCAGTTAACAATCGGTAATCCAAACTCTATCAACCTTAGCCGGCTTGCATCTCACCTTCTAAGATTCATAGAATCATACAAACATGAAAGACCAATACGTCTACAAACAGGCATAAGTTCTTAGACCGTCAATAGTCGACTTCTGTAACTCGAGGCTATACCACAAGGTAGGAAAACATCCTAGTCCTAGACTGATCAGACCTAGCGACAACAGCTATTCCATTCCCCGTCTCATGACATAACCGTACACGAGAAACTCTACTAGGCGACCCCCTAAGCAGAGATGGCTAGTACTTAAGCTGGCTCCTTTCCAAAGTGGAACTAGGCAGCCATGCCCCGACTTGGAGATAAGCCCCCCAGGCCGTGACACAAAAGCTATCAAGCGGTGAACTATATGCTCGTTAAAGATAGTACGGCCTATCTATGTCATGGTCCAAGCTACTCATTTAGAATTAGAATGGTCAAGACGCCATATACTCATAATTCTCTATGGGTACTTAGTCAACACAACATATATCATATAATCAAACAGTCACGGAAAAACATCCTATCATGTGACTAATTGCATATAAATCATATTCAAATATCATATCGCCTCATATCTACTAAGGCTCATTCATTCATTCATTGAAATAAAACCTTACCTGAAGACAAATCCCCCGACCCGAGTCCCGCAACGGGTCATCAGTTCAAAGGGGCTGATAGATCTTAGTTTGACAATCCGTTCTCTGGTCAAACCGGTAGTAGAAAACACAGAGTCTTTACCACAACATATTCCTTACATGTTATTTTATTAACTTCTAACATGTGAATTATTATATCATACCAAAACCCGTTTGACTAAAAGGATATTAAATTAAACTACGATCTCGTCTTATAATTTCTAACATGTGAGAAATAATATTTTAATGAAAAACCTTTTTAATTAAATATTTTACTTATTAATATTTCTCGCTTGCTAATTATTACAAAACGCGATAAAAATGACGATAACTCAAAAACCGTCACAAGTCCCAAAGTGGGACCCACGGGCTGATTTGGGCCGTGACATTACATGGGCCTGGACTGGGCCTACGGGCCTAGTTTGGGCTGTTTTGGCTTTTTGATCGACTTTACTAAAAACCGTTTCCTAATATTTCCCGCATGCTTTAACATAATTAAAACCCGTCAAAACAACAACAAAACAATCAAACATCGACACAACTCAAAGACCAAAACCCGGACCCACCATGGACCAACCCAGACCGGGTCTGAACCGGCCTGGACCGGTTGGTTTGGTCCGGTTCACAGCCATGCTCCACGGTTCAACCACAATCAACACCAAACAAATTCCAACATGTTTTTAATTAACAAACAACCATTTTAACAATCATTCATACAAAAATCATGATTTTAATTAAATCATAAAAATATGTCAAGAATACAAAACATGCTATAAATTCATAAAACATAATAAATACCACTACTTAGCATGTTACTAACTAAAAATCCATAAATCATTATAACATGAACAAAAACAAAAGATGAACCAAAAACTAAAGACACAAAAGCTATGTAACATTAAATCGTCGAGTAACTCGGAATCGTTACCCTAGCTAGACAAGTCAATTAGCACCAAAATAAGAAGTATAAACCAAGAAACCCTCCTACTAATCTTCACCCAAAATATACGAGTCTCCAAACTCGTCTTCAAAATCTTCCCCTATAAGAAATGACAAGAAAAACATTATTAGAACTTCAACTTGATTTTCCATAATTAAATGTTGAAAACGATTTTGACGGAATTGAAAATAAACCGTACTAGAAGATGGAGAGCGAGGAGGAGATTCTAGAAATATAAGTTAGGACGGATTTAATTAAGAAATGAAGGTTTTATGATGATTTTGC
>JAIUZE010067987.1:0-29495 GCA_022085475.1 Heliosperma pusillum | reverse complement strand
TCGCGAATACTTCCGTTGAGCTCAATCCAAATTTCGAAATAATAACATTTATTACCCCACTTACCCAACTTAACAAGTTTAGCACCCCGGTGAGCCGAGCCTACTTCCTTGCGAAATTGGGATTCATGGGTTCTAACATTTGGTAAGGCTTGATCTCAATTATTTATTATGAGAGGTCTTGTCAATTTATAATCTATCATGTTAAAGTGAACTAAATCGATGAATTAACAATTATTTTAATTGACATGGTCGAATACTCGATAAATATGCATGTCATTTTATGGCGATTTGGCAATGCATGCAAACATATTAAATAAAAATGCAAGCATAAAAAATAAAACTCCTAGTATGGCCTTTCCTAGAATAGAAAATCATATATTCTATTACAAGTTCGGAAACCAACTCCTTTGGTCCCTTGAACTTCATAAGCACGCCTCCCAAGGTCACCGTCTCTCTCTCGGAACTCTTTTCCGAATGGCACCGTCTTTGGGAAACTCCGGTTTTACAATTAGTTACAAAATATATAATAAAAGTACAATAATTTCCTATTATACATTTGTAAAATAAAATAATACAATAAAAGTGATTCGAGATCACATTAAATTACAACCGAATCAATATTCCCTTACATTTCGGGCAATATCGATTAAAACTAAGGCCATACAAGGAAAATTACATAATTCCAAATTACATAAACCAAAATATGACATTCATAAATTGAAAATATGACATTCATAAATTGAAAATATGACATTCATAAATAAAAATGCAGCATTATAATATGTATAAAACATGCTCATGTTAAATGCCAAATCGCTCTATTTAACGGTTTATATCGAATATAACCCGGGTTTACGGAAATGCGTGATAATAACACTTTAAAATCACCAAACAATACTTAAATCATATTTAAGTCCAAGTTAATTATCCCAACTCATTTAGGCCTCAAAAATTAGTCATCACTCAATTTTGACAATAATTCAACTTGTTGTTGTATAATTGCTCATAATTAGACTTTAAAATCATATTTTAATCAAATAAATCCAAATTAAATTACAATAATTTCAAAATTCGAATTTTAAATTTTTTACATTCTGGAACATTTCCATGACACTCATAATGTCAAAAATCATGGTTTAAAAATTTCGAATCGGTTTTGAGAAAAATGGTTGCGCTTTATCGGTTTTATCAAATAAAATACATAAAGCATGCAAAAATTAATCATATTAAATTTTCAACTTTAGATCTGAAATATGGGACATTTATTCAACCAGGAACAATTTTCTCTTGACATGAATAATATTTTAGCTATATTTTCTTAATTAGTCACTATTTATGCCATTTTTACATTACAAATTCATAAATCATGCAAGACAAATCACATAAGTCTGAAATTTTCCAGTATGACCAGAAAACATGCATGTGACAACATACTAAAGTTCCATCATCAGATTCAAATTGGAAGTATATTTTCTAAATTAGTCACTATTTATGACATTTTTACATTAAAAATTCATAAATCATGCTAGACAAATCACATCAGTCTGAAATGTTCCAGTCTGACGGGAAAACATGCATGTGACAACATACTAAAATTTCATGGTCCGATTCAAAGCAGAAGTATTTTTAACCATTTGACCTTTATTTATTTCATTTTATCATATAAAACTCATAAATCACACGAAACAAATCCACTTCACACGAAATTTTACATACAGTAATTAAAATGCATGTGTGATATTGTGTAAAAATTTCAAGGTTAGAAGGTAAGGCTAACTATTTTTAGTATTTTAAACATCATTTTACTCATTAAAATGTAATAAAAATACTAAAAATCATATTTGAGCACTATAAATTTCCATAAATCATCAAAATGAACTAAAATCATATTAGGACCAGAATATATTGACATGCAAATAACTTTGTGATTTTATCTTATAAAACACAAATTAGTAGTTTTCTTTAAGTTACCATAACTCGAAAAAACTATAAATCAATTATGCATGCAACAACCTTGGCTCTTATACCACTTGTAAGTTTCTTAAACTCAATATTAGACACTTCTAATATCATTATACATTTAGTTTACTCTTAAACTAAATAAATCTTATGCATGCATAACAAAATAAGACAAAGATAAGAAGAATTTTTCCTTACATTGATCTTATGACAAATATGGGCACAAAATAGGACTCCTTCCTACTTTGTTCTTGAGCTTATAATGTTAGGGATGAACTTCCAAGTTCTAAGTGTTAGAACACTTCTATTAGATGCACCCAAGACTACCCCTTTAATCACTATTTAAAATACTACACTAGTATAAAATAGTAAATCCCTTAAATAACTAATAATCTAATTACTACACTTAGTAATATTATTAGTAAGTGAACACTAGAAATGTGATGCTTCTTAAGCTTTCTTTTAGTGTGAGAATGTAGAGAGAAGTAGTGATTTTGCATGAATGAATTATATGAGGTAGTGTATTGTATAAATAAGAGGAAAAACAAGCCCTATAATGCTTGCTCAAAACCGGTCACACACACACACACACACACCCACATGGGTGGGGTGTTGTCATTTTCACATTGCTCTTAACAATGTTAGGTTGAGTGTTGAGTCATTGTAGTAATCATTTGTTCTAATTCTTAATTAGAATAAAATTACAAACTAAAAAACTACCCACCATCACCACAAAACCGGTGTACCCATATAAAATGGGTGTCCATTTTATTTTTGCAATTTGTCATTTGTCACAAGTGTGACATGTGACATGTGACATGTGCCATGTAATTAGGCTTATAAATGTACATTTAACTAATTTAAATGCAATTTCATAACAAATAAATTGGACTTAACATTTTAAGTCACATTTAATAATTACATGTAAATAAAATGGGTTATCTCATATTTGGTTAATATAATCTACAACAGTTTGTAATTATGATCGACCAATTTCACTTATCTCAAATGTTTCATAAACATAATGCATTCTTAGTAATATAACAATTAAATTACCAAAATGAATCTTATTTAATCATATTACAATAAGATATATTTCTCACGCACAATTTAAACTTGGTTCATTTTAAGGGATTAATTAATCTGTATCACTATACAATTAATTAATGTACATGATTAGGGGATTGTCCTTTAGGTGTGACCTCAAGGGATCAACTGATCACCACCGTCATACGACAGTAACGTCAAACGCAATTGAGCCAATCGTTACCGATTTATGTTGACCAGTTGACTATAATATTCATCATCCCTTTGTATTCTTTTATTGAGATTTAATTATGTGATCGCACTATTGTTGAGGACATTTACTCCAACAATCTCCCACTTGTCCGAGACAAGTGTGCGTCACCAATTCTCTTGTCCTATTACAAGATCTCCCACTCAATGCAAGGTGTCTTGCAGGTCGTCCTTGTATTTGATCATATCAAGAGTGGTTTCCTCGATCTGGAGAGTACATGTCTGACCGGAATTATCTACCGTAGATACCTTCCGAGCGTGGCCACGCATTTTCAGCTTACTCCTCCTCGAGTGGCCTTGAGATTTAAAACAACCCTGACAAGGGGTGGACAATTCCTATCGCACTATTCCCTTTGCATAGCCACAGCTCATCATGCCCCAAAAGATGCCCATTTGACCCCAGTTACGAAGGTCGTAGAGCATAAATCAAAGTCACTCTGAAACTGTGCCACCTTAGGCGAACAATCTTTAGTTAAAGAATTGACTCAAAAGAATACTAGTAGCTCTTGCCACGACCAGGCTACAAGAATTGCCAGAATTCTATAAGCGGTCACTGCCCGACAGATTGTCTCTTACAGTCTGTCTATGTGATCGATTTGTCATCCCTTATGACCCTATGACAGTCGAACTTGCCATCAATCGCACCACAATCTAGTCACTTCGAGATGTCACCTCATATAAGTGATTATGGGCCAATGCTATGTTAATACAATCCACTTTAATGGGGTTCAAAATTGTCTCTACAACCCATTTGGATTTAACAAAGCACAAAACAAGTTTTAGAAACTCAAACGATAAATGTGATTATCATATATGAACGATCAACACAATGTTATTGCTTCATATCATATAATCTAAAGTTTATTTCGTCCATGACAATTCATGACGATCTCATTAAATGCAATAAAGGCTTGGGTAGTGAATATACCATATATTAACCTTGTGAATTGTTTTTTCCTTCCATCCAACATTATTCCTAATAACATGAATTCATCTATATACATTTCTAGATCTCTATCTAGTGTTGGGCTCTTTAACTTGAAAGATACTCCCACTCGTTATCATGATAACTGACAGGTATTTAGGTGAAGGGATCTACTATTAGTTTCTTTTAAACCACCTTATCCTCACCATAATGTACTAGGTCTCTATTTGTAGAATTTATAATGATTGACTCTTCAATCATTCTTTTAGTTATTCGCTTCTTATATAACAAAAGTACGCCTAGGATTTCGATAAATCCTTTTATAAGTTTGGAAATTTGGGTTTGTGTAACCTTTACCACATTGTCAAATTTTCTCTACCAAACACAAGAATGAATCCCTAGTTCTCCTTGAGAACCCTATGGATTTTCTAATAGGCTATCCAATGACACTCATGTGGATTGTTTGTTTTAGGCTTGTCATGCTCCCAGCATACAATTCATTTAGGTATGTGCATGTAATGGCATATATGATTGGTCTCATGCGATCAACAACTCTTAGGTTTAGTGGATGACTATGACCCTTTCATAGTGATCCCACTTTTATCAACATAAACAACCTATTTAACTTGTTGAAGAGATTAAGGATCTTATCGATATAAGATACCTTTTAAATGCCAAGCTAAAATCTTCTATTCCACAATAGATTTTGATTTCAGTATACACGTTGCCCTCTTTCATCCAACATTAAAATCCAACCACTCCTTTCAAAAAGGTAATATTAATATGTCACTCTTAATGAGTGAAACGTCATTCACGTGGAAAACAATTTCTCCCACTGAACTTCATGTCTTTACATGATGACTTAAACTCCCACTTAACTTCATGTCTATACATGACTTTAACTCCCACTGACTTTCATGTCTATACATGACTTTTCGACAATTCGAGTGAAACCTTTCTTATATTTTATAATAGAAAAGATCATCATAACCTCTAGGTAGATACATACAATAGGCTTGTGTCATGTACACGTCCTATTCCAAATCCCTATTTGGACATGTGGTTTTGATATGTATCTTGTACACACCTATTATGAGGTATTTCATTTATGATTTGGATCTAAGCATAGTTAAGCATTAACTTAGCTTTTGTAGACATCTACATGTCTATCCATGCAACTATAATTGGACACTTCCAATTAAAACATTTTCTTTGCATAGATTCCATTTAGTTTCATAAGTCTCTCATGTTAGAAAATCAAAATTTAAAATTTCTAGGTGCTTCCACTTACATAGATCAGAATCTTATTTTCTCAAGAACATTTTCTTTTGGACTCGTCAATAGTCTAAGGATTCACCTAAGAACGCTTTCTTTTGGTCTCCTCACTAGTCTTGAGTCTAACCTAAGAACATATTCTTTTGGTTTCCTCACTAGTTCCTAACTAGTTTTTTCGTTGTGGCTTATTTTCTCCCACTCTATCTTTAGAAAAATACAACTATTTTCTTTAAAGATAGCCTTATGAGCCACAAACAATTTAGTACTCATATTCGTAAGGGAGGTAGAAGTATCACAACATGACCTTAAGAGATCTACTAAAGACTTCTTTGTAAAGACATCGAATCTTAGCTTCAACATAGACTAGTTCTATAAGAGCTAAAGAGGTGAACTCATATTCATGTCATTTACTTTCTTTATAAGTGGGATGGCCAATTGGTTTGGTAGATTCCATATTTTGAGTTCAATAACTCAATTTTGACTTAGCAATTGATCTTTCAAAGTGAGAATCGAATTCTTAGCCTTTTTATTATAATGATCCCATCATCATAATATTTGCGTGATCAATTTGAGTCGATTAATTTATGTTATTAGATCAAGTAAGTATAATGACAAGTTTTAGAATGAAAAAGTTTCATAAACCGAGTGACTTGGGTTGAAAACCAAGTCACCAAAATCCAATTACAACCCAAAGTTAATAAAAGGAAGTAAACAAATTTCCATTGTCAAACAAGGAAATAAAGAGTTTCTAAAACAACATCACAAAATACAACCCAAATAAGGAAGACAACACAAAATGAGACCAAGCTTCCTTATGTCTTCATCCATGGGGCTACTTTAGCTTCCCTTGAAGAATCTCTTTAGGCTTGCTTGTCCTTGCCCTTGTCCTTGCTTGGGTGCTCTAATTACAATTAAAAAGGGTAAAAATCACAACTTGTATCTATATACCAAAGTTGAGATCATAACATAAAAGATAGGGATGAAAATTTACCAACGGAAACAATTTTCCCGGCTTTGATATCTCCTAGATACTTGGGGCAATTCCTCTTCCAATGCCCTACGCCATTACAATAATGGCACTTGTCCTCGGTTGAGGCACCTTTCTTAGGCTTGGGTGAGCTATTCTCAATAGCTTTTCCCTTACCTTTGTAGGTGGAGGGCTTCTTCCCTTTGCTTGCACTCTTTTTGAACTTCCCCTTACTTTTGTTATTGATGAGAAGTACATCCTTGGTGGTGCTAACATTTAGCCCCATGTCTCTCTCCGCTTGCACAAGCATTTTGTGCAACTCGTGGAGAGAGGTTTGCATATTTTGCATATTGTTGTAACACCCGGAAATGTATCCTATTTTTCTAATGAAAATATTTTACGGATACTTTTCAGCAAATTTAAGTTTTAATATAGAATTTTATGTTCCGAGTCGAATTTAGAATTTCCGAGTTCGTATTTGGAATTTCCGTGAGATTCCATGAGAATCCCATTTTAAGTCGTCTTTGACTTTTCTTGACTTTTGAGTCGTCTTTGACTTTTCTTGACTTTTGAGTCGTCTTTGACTTATCTTGACTTTTGAGTCGTCTTTGACTTTTCTTGACTTTTGAGTCGTCTTTGACTTTTCTTGACTTTTGAGTCGTCTTTGACTTTTCCTGACTTTTGAGTCGTCTTTGACTTTTCCTGACTTTTGAGTCGTCTTTGACTTTTCTTGACTTTTGAGTCGTCTTTGACTTTTCTTGACTCTTAAGTCGACTTTGACTTTCGTTGACTTTTCCGACTCACCCTTTACTTATACTCCCTCATACTCCTTAACCTATTGCATTAACACAAACACCAAAATCATTCCTTCTTCCTCATCAAACCACCAAAACCTAAACCCCTCTTTGATCCGATCTTATAATCATCATACCGCATTCGTTTCTTGTCGGAATTCGTGTAAGTTCGTCTTATTCTTCCCCTCTTAGCTTCCTCTATCCGAATTGGTAATAAAATTACCGTCTTTCTCGCTTTTTAAATTATCCGTCTTTCTCAAGGTGAAATATATTCATCTTTTATTACCTAATTGTAGGTGGGGACTACTAGGAAGGCTTAGTAATCGATTAAAGACGCGTCAAGGTAACGGTGAAGGGTTACTCTGTATCATTTACGTGTTTTGGGCATGCTTTATATGTTGAAATCGTATTTAGAATACGATTAGAGCTTAGAATCATGTTATGATTTTATGATTGTTGTTATTTGAGGCTTGTTGCTGATGAAATCTTGATTGTTGATAATTATTAACGTGACTTAGGAGCATTGCAATGATAGCAATGGGTGTTTGTGTGTTCTCACGGTGGCATGTGCTCCTGGCCGCAGGGACCGGGCTGCCGTCTAGTTGCCTGCTGCAGTTTCACTGCACTGACCCTTTTTGGTAGAATGCTCATATCTCCTTCGTTACTTGCTTGTTTTGGGCTTGTGACCACTCGTTGGAACCGTAAGAGGATAAGCTATCCCCTCGACTTAGAATTTCTGCATTCCCATATCTAGAACTCTAGTTATGACCGTTTGAAGTGGACCCTTGTTTTAGTTAGTTTCCAAACTCGGTTTTTGTGTGTTGTTGTGCTCCGAGCCGGGGTACCGGCCGCCTCCCTCCACCCCGGCCTGGAACACGGCTGTGTTTTCTTCTTGAAATTTCTAAATCTCGTAATTTATAATAGTCCGCATGATTCGTTTATCGTATAATTTTACGTAGTGACTTATAATATTCATGTTTTGGATATATGATATTTCATTCGCTTGTATCACATGTTTTGTGACGGTTTTTGGTATATCCCTCTTTTGAGTCGGTTTTACATATGTTATGAATTGAGCACTAATGATTGTGTGCTTTGAACTCTCATTTCCCGGCTACACCTTATACTCGTTAGACTGGAATGTCGGAGCGATGGGGTGTATCCTTGATGCTTGTATGCATGTTTAGTGGGGATATGACGACGTTGTTAGGAGGCGAACGCAATGCGGTGGTCGACCCGACCGTCAAATGTTGTATACTTGCGAGGTGGTGTTATTGCATGTAGCGTACTAGCTTGACTTTTGACTATAGATCTCTTTCCGCCTCTTTCGTGAAGGTTGCCCGAATTTGGGGTACTCGGCGTCTATGATTGACCGAGTCTTGGATGTGGAACGTCTTACCACATGTCGAATCGGAACATGTCTTATTCCGAGAGTCTGGCCAGGTTTAGACTAGGACCGTATTATTATCGTCGTCCTACCGAGAGGATTAGAGTCTTGTGTGTACAAAACGTCTTATCGTACATGATTCCAGGAAACGTCTTATCTTGTGAACTTGTTTTGTCTAGGTCATGAGTATACGAAACGTCTTATCGTATACGGTTCCGGAAAACGTCTTATTCCGTGAGCTTCCATTGGCTTGTCTTGTTATTGTACACGATGCTAGTGCGTTTCATTTACCGTGAGAGATGTCGTTTTTGTGTCGGTGTGTTTGGATGGATGACTACATGAATGATTATATATTTGATCATTGAATGACTTGGCATGGTTTGGTTGTCGAGTCTCAATCTTATCAAACTTATACCGCTAACTGTGAGATGTAAGCCCTAGTGAGCGTATTCGGTTGCCTAAGAGTGTCTTCCCCGAGTCTTGAATAACATGATGGTTCCTCAATTTGATTTCCATATGAGCTTATCATTATATATTGGATTGCCTATTTATTCTTATCGTAACTCACATGGATATCTATATATGCATGATTTCACCTTTGTATTTCCTTATATGTACGTTTAATGTGATATGGCTGGGAGAACCCGGAGTTACTCCCCACTGATTGTGGCGTTCATGTTTTTCATGAATGAACAGGTTGCTTGCATGGATGGCTTTTTTGCTTATGCTATTTTGGGTTCGGGTGTGAGCTAGCGGGCGTTGTCCCTGGATGAAACACCTCTAGACGTTGTTTAGCTAGTTGCTAATTACTTTGTCTTTTGTTAACACTTTGAGAGACTACGTCTCTTGTGTTATTTTTATTTAGTTTGTAATATTTTGACTCTCCTCGTATTTTTCTATCTTGCATGTATAAAAGTTTTTAAAACTACCTATTTCCGCATTATAATTCACATGCTTGTTTGTTTTATTATTCCGCATTCGCGAGGGTTGTCACAGTTGGTATCAGAGCTTTATCGCTCCCGACGCACACACGTGAACCCTAAACTTAAACTACTTGACCTTGAAATAATAAATGAGAGATGGGTAGAAATTAAGTACTTTACTTGGTAGTCTTTGGTGTACTTGATGTTTGTTAGGTTCTAACTTGTTTGTTGATTGTGTTGAGTGATGTTATGTTTGTTTGTATCTACCGTTTTGAGGTGGATCATGTGTTACCTAGAAGAAGTATCTTTTACCGAAGATTGAAGATTGACAAGCCTAATTGAAGTGTATTTCTTCCTCATCGATGTTTTCTCTCGTCCTTATTGTATTATGCTCTCTTCCTTCTATCTAGGTGCTTCTTTCTCTTCCAACTTGTTTGCCTCTTCGAAATTACTCTTGATAGTTCCTCCATCTTACCATTGGTATCCTTACCTTCCTCTTGTAACATTTTTGTGGATGCCATACCCATTTGTTTGTGGTATATTATACTTGGTCGGAAGAACTTTGAAATTTGTGGAATATTAGTGGTTGTTAGAATGAATTTGTGATTTGAGGAAAATGGTGTAGATCTAAATTCACCCTATATTGATGATTGGTTGTAACTCTAAGGAAAGATAGTAAGATAAGTTTGATGATTTTAATGCTTGATGCTTGTCATGACTTGTGTGTAAATAGTTCATGATATTCGATGGTGTAAGGTTGAATGAGTTGGCTATGATTTCTTAACTCATTAGTAATTTAGTCTTTTGGACTTAGAAGTTTAGTATTGTTTTGAAGAGCATGCTTATGATATGTCTAATTGGTGTAAATAAGAAGTTTTGAAGGATATCTTGAGGTGCGAAATACTTTTGAGGTTAAGTGACGTTTTGTGGTTTCCTATTGTGTGTTTGTGAGTATAGGCCTTGGTGGAAGAAGCATTTGGCATAGTTTCTTGGATTTGAAAGATATGATCTTATCTTATGGCATCGGAGACTCGTTTGAAGTAGTAAGGTTTCGTTGTAAGTTGAACCATATTACTTGAGGATTATAGATATGAGTGAGATTCGATGATGTGAGCTATGATGGAAATACCTTTGGACGTTAATGATGATGTTTGACTTGAGGTTGTACTTTGTTAATAATGAACTCGTGGGCTATATGATGTTGATAATGACGTTTTGTTCGGTGTTCTACCTTGTGGCCGTAGGAGTTAAAAAGAGATTAGTATGGAGAATTCCTTATTGGTTCTTCGGTTTTTTGAAACCTTTGGGAATGTGTCAAATTATGGAGTTGAGAGAATGTTATTATGCTTGAGTTGCAATTCCGCAATTAGGAATCCGTGTTATATGAAAGGGCGGATGAATTGGGTTGTAATCGATTTGTTAAATCTAGGTGTACCTTACTTTGATGATTGTGGTACGATGGTCCCTTGTAAGAGACCTTTGTTTGGGATGAGTTGCTTTACTATCACCCTAAGTTTGAAAGGAGAAATTTTGTGGATTAAACCTTAAACCATTACCCGTGCCATTGTCCCTTTTCATTTCCATTCTTGAATGTTTTTGTCAAGATTGATCTTTAAGAAAATACAAAACTCAGTTCTTTCTTACTCAGATATCTTCATACCCTACTAATCTCTTTGTCTCTTCCTCAACCTCGTTTTCTTTTTCGCCTTCGCCTTTTTCATCTTATCGTAGTCTTTAGTGACGCTTCCTAATGTTCCTTATATCATATTCTTTTATCCCTACTCTCTTGAGAGGTATTTTTTCTTATTAGCTAACGTAAGGGTTAGTAGGTGTGTTTTGAAGAAGTTTCGAATATGGTACCTAACCGTCTTATTAAACTAGTTTCATGTTTAGATGATTATAAGGATTTGAGGATAAACTTAGGATGAAACTCTCCTAGTGGTTTTTAGACTATGAAAACTTAATGTTGCAATATCGTTTTGAGGATCGAAATAATCATAATGATAGTTTGTAGTTGTGGTTAAGAATTTTAGTGATTCTTTAAGTGTTACTTGGGAAATTGTGGTCTTTAAATGTTGGACCCTAACGGGAATAATTACCTTGTGGAGTTTAGATTGGATGACACAACTTGAGGAGTATTGTCATAAGCGAAAACCGTTGTATTGGGAGTTTGAAAGAACTAAATAAATTGATGAACGGTCGCATTGCTCTATGATTGGCAAAAGTTAAGTGAAATGAGATTTTGAGTCTAATCTCTTTTGAGGTTTTGTGATTCAACTTTTGAAGATGAGAAGGTTTATTGTTAATAGTTTTAGGGTAATGAGTTTTGGAATAAATTGGATCAAAGGATTTCATGGTAAGTCTCGTTTACCTTGTGGTTGTTAGCGGTTTTGTTTCCCTAGATATAAACATTTTGTGGTGGTTTCTAATAAGAGTTTTGATGAAGCTAAGAAGATTTGAATTCGTAATAAATCTTTCATGTGGATTGTTAGTTGTGAAGTCTACCGTGCCGATGGACCTTAGTAGATTTTAATTGGATTCGAATAATTGGGATTTGTTACTCGAAGTTTCATGATTATGAAGTATTTTTGTAGGAATTCGGATGATTGAAAATGTTGAGTTGCAAAATGGGTAAATTGATTCTCTTGAGGATTTGGTTTATTAGTAGAGTAAGTGATGTCGAATTTTTGTAGAACTTCCTGCTCTCTTGTGGTATTTTTATTTAGTTTGTAATATTTTGACACTCCTCGTATTTTTCTATCTTGCATGTATAAAGGTTTTTAAAATACCGTATTTTCCGCTATATAATTCACATGCTTGTATGTTTTATATTTCCGCATTCGCGAGGGTTGTCACAATCGGGGTTCACATGCTAATCAATTTAAAAGCAAAGTTGATTAAGGGTTTAGAAAAATCATAGTTGTCCAAATCTTTAAATGGTATATTCCTTTCGGATCCATACCGACTTTTTAACGGGTCCAAACGTCTTTTCAGCCTTGCTAGGTCATTAAACTTTTCTTGCCAGTCCTTTAATTTTCATCTCAACTCTCGCCCTTGAGACGGAAATTGACAAGTATAAACAATTGATTAAGGCCTTAAATCAAAGTTTATCATGAGAATCAAACAAGAAATAGAGACAACTAAAACAATTCTACCCGGAATCAACTTATACTTATAAATTAATTAGACATGTTAACCCTTCCCCTAGAACAAAGATTACTTATGCATGATTAACAATGAGAGGGAAACTAAGATTATAAAACTAAGAATGGTAAACATGATAAAGGAAATACTAAAAGAAAATGAAACTATAATGTAAAAACAAGAATAAGGATTACCGGAAAGGATGAGCAAAGATTGAAATGGAATAGGAACTTGAATAGGAAAATGCAAACCCGGAAACTAGAATTCCAATTACAAGTAGAACAATTACAATTGAAGGAAACTTAGAACTAAACTAGACTAGAGAAAACTAGATCTAAAACTAAAACTACAAAATGGAGAAAGAAAGAAAAAACTAAACTAAAGACGCTAAAAATGTAAAATGGAGGCTAGGGTTTTCTAATTCTAATCTAGGGTTGTGTGTAGAGAAGTGTGTTGAGATGTGGTTGCTGAGGCACTCTTATATAGCAGTAGGTTTCGTGGGAAAGGGGTCATACATTAAACATATAGGACAAAATAAAGGAAGTCGAAGCAAAAGCTCGGATCAGCAAACATACCCGATCGGGTACACTACTTACCCGATCGGGTATGTAGTAATCTGGATGCTTTGACTTTTGATTCATCTCCCTTGGCCTATGACTTGACTTTCATTATCCCCCTTGACCTTTTGAATCAGGTTTGTTGATAGGGTTTGATGTAAAATGATGATTTCTTCGCCTAACTGATCGATCTTCTGACAACTGCGAAATCGTCTTTGCTTCTTCTTTCTTTTGAATCAGTGAACCTTCTTGAAATTCCTTTGACTTGGTCAAGCTTGCTTCTTCAAATCGTAGGGTTCTAGGCAAATGCTCGGGAATATAGAAAAAGGGCGTAGAAACGTCACTTTCCCTACAAAACAGGTTAGAACATAGGAATTCGCCTAGAAGACGATATTAGCTCATAAAATGGCTTAACAAAGCACAAATGACATACAAAACCGAGCTAAATTGGGGGTTAAAATCATGCAAATATTCACTTATCAGTAACGCCTTAAGGCGCTTATGGGCTTTTTCCATGTTTTTCCACTTACTCACCTTATATCCCCTTAAACCCTAAACTCCCTCATTCTTCCACTTTCTCCTTCTTCCTCAACAAGTAACCACCATAACCCTAACTCCATTTTTTATCAAGCTTAAGTTCCACACTACTCCTTCATCCCTTGCTCAACTCCCTCATTCTTCTCCTTTCATCGTCCTCTATCTTAATTGGTAATAAAATTACCGTCTTTCTCACTTTTCAATTTATCCGTCTTTCTCAAAGGTGAAATATATTCATCTATTATTGTCTAATTGTAGGTGGAGACCTTCAAGACCTCCACAAAGACTACTACCTAGTAGAGGAGGACCTAGACAAAGATTGAAGACGCGACAAGGTAACGTTGAAGGGTTACTCGATATCAATACGTGTTTTAATGTGTATTTGGATGTTAGTAAACGTATTTAGGATAGGATTAGTATTCTTAGAAATTGTGTTTGTTGATGATGGTTGTTATTTGTTGATAATTGTTGATGATTATTGATAGTTTATAGTAGTTATTGATGATTGTTGGAAATGGATGTTGATTACGTTGTTCTCGGGTGAAGTGTTGTTCCCAGCCGGGTGACCGGCCGCCGGTCAGCCAACCGGCTGGAGACGCGGCAGAATCCAAGTTGCATTTTGGTGTTGTGTTGTTCCCCGCCGGGTGCCCAACTGCCGGTCCCCCTGACCGGCTGGAAACTCGCTGTATTTTTGATGGTTTTTGTTTTGTTGATGAAGTGTCAGCCGGCGGCCGGTCCACTTGACCGGTTGGCACGCCGCTGGAATTTTTTTTCTATAATTTCTTATACTTTCATTTATAGTAGTTTGTATGGTTCGTTTATCGTATAACTTTACGTAATAGCTTTAAATATTCATGTTTAGAATATATGATATCCCATTCGCTTGTATAACATGTTTTGTGATGGTTTTTCATATATCCCCCTTTGAGTCGGTTTTACATATGTTATGATTTGAGCACTAATTATTATGTGCTATGAACTCTCATTCCCCGGCTACCTCCTCGCTCGTAAGGCTGGAATGTCGGAATGAGGAGATGTACCCTTAATGCTTAATTGCATGTTTTAGTGGGGATATGACGACGTTGTTGGCAGGCGAACGCTTTGCGTTGATCGACCCGGCCGTCAAATGTCGTATACTTGCGAGGTGGTGTCATTTCATGTAGCGTACCGCTTGTTATGATGCTTGTGCTCTTTCCGCCTCTTTCACGAAGGTTGACCGAATTTGGGGTACTCGTCTTCTATGTATGACCGAGTCTTGGATGCGAAATGTTTATCGCATGTCGAATCGGAAAATGTGATTCCGAGAGTCTGGCTAGGTTTAGACTAGGACCGTATTATTATCGTCGTTCTACCAGGAGGAAATGAGTCTACATATACGAAATGTTAATCGTGTATGTGTTCAGGGAAATGTTTATCCCGTGGATGCGATTTTAATCATTTACCGTGCTAGTGCGTGTCATTTACCGTGAGAGATGTTGTCAACGTATTCGTACGTTTGGATGGATGATTATATGATTGATTTTTTATGACCGTTAGATGACTTGGCGTGGTTTATATGTCGAGTCTCAATCTTATCAAGTATATGCCGCTACCGATGAGATGCAAGCCCTAGTGAGTATATAGTTGCCTAAGGGTGTCTTCCCCGAGTCTATCTATAATATGATGATTACGGTTTTGTACTTCATGTGCCTATATCTTAAATATTGAAATGCCTATTTAACCTTCTCGTAATTCATATGTATATTTATATATGTATGCTTCTACTTCTGTATTTCCGTTTAAGTATGTTAATTGTGATATGGCTGGGAAACCCGGAGTTACTCCCCACTGACTGTGGCGTTCATGTTTTTCATGGATGAACAGGTTGCTTGGATGGATTTTGCTTGTTGTTTTTGGGTTCGTGTGACAACCCTCGCGAATGCGGAAAAATAAAACAAACAAGCATGTGAATTATATAGCGGAAATATGAAGTTTTAAAAACCTTTATACATGCAAGGAAAGAATACGAGGAGTGTCAAATATTACAAACTAAAGTACGAATTATACTACATCAAGAGACGAAGTCTCTCCAAAAAGTTAACAAGTAAAAGTGTTTAGCAAACAAGCTAAAATCGTCTAGAGGTGTTTTAGTCCAGGGACAACGCCCGGTAGCTCACACCCGAACCCAAAATGTCAAGCAAAAAGCCATCCATGCAAGCAACCTGTTCATTCATGAAAAACATGAACGCCACAATAAGTGGGGAGTAACTCCGGGTTCTCCCAGCCATATCACAATAAACGTACATAAAAGGAAATACAAAAGTAGAGCATGCATACATATAGATATACATGTGAGATACGATAAGGATAGATAGGCAATCCAATATATAATGATAAAAACATATGAAGTACAAGTTTGAATCCATCATGCTATACAAAGACTCGGGGAAG
Source organism: Heliosperma pusillum (assembly GCA_022085475.1). Classification (NCBI taxonomy): domain Eukaryota; kingdom Viridiplantae; phylum Streptophyta; class Magnoliopsida; order Caryophyllales; family Caryophyllaceae; genus Heliosperma; species Heliosperma pusillum. The sequence goes on along the minus strand of JAIUZE010067987.1, from coordinate 13,301 downwards.
ACACTCTTAGGCAACCGAATACGCTCACTAGGGCTTGCATCTCACCGTTAGCGGTATAAGTTTGATAAGATTGAGACTCGACAAACAAACCATGCCAAGTCATGCGATTACCATAAATAAATCCATCATGTTATCATCCATTCAAACAACCCAATACATGGACGGTGCCCAATCATGCAATGACCATGATATATGTGAAACCTCAAAAAATTTGCGAAATGAAAAAAAATTATTTAAATACTAAACGAAATATAATGATTACATACGAAGGTGTCTATACATAAATTATATGAGGTCCATTACCCACAAAACGGAAATTACTATATACAAAAGAAATCTACCAAGACGGGGAGAGACAATCCCGTATAAATACGGAAATAAAGTGGGTACAATAAAGATACAAAAATGAACCGAATATAGGTCCAAGGTAAAAACTTCGCTCGCTAGCTCGTCCATGTACCCCGAATATGCAACACCACCTGTTCGACCGCATTAAATATAAACACGGAAGCCACAGTCAGTGGGGAGTAACTCCGAGTTCTCCCAGCCACGAAATGTCGAGTTTAATGAAACATGAAAACATAAAAGCAATGTATATAGAAAATACAAAACCTTAACATATATGATATGGTTTTCATGTTATAAAACAGTTAACTAACATATAACCTATCATATGAAAGCTATCATGTGAATCCGATAATAAAATATAACTCGAGGTAGGGAAGCTGGTATGCTGGCTCAGCGGTTACCATGTAACATGGCCCTGATACACTAAAACCCTAATCAACACGTAATCATGTGAATCAGTTAACAACCGTTAATCCAAACTCTATCAATCCTAGCCGGCTTGCATCTCACCTTCTAGAACTCATAGAATCATACATACATGAAAGAACAATACCTCTACAAACAGGCATAGTTATTCGAACAGTCGACTGTAGAAGACTCTGTCACTCGAGGCTATACCACAAGTAGGAAAACATCCTAGTCCTAGACTGATCAGACCTAGCGACAACAGCTATGCCGTTCCCCGTCCCATGACATAACCGTCTATGAGAAACTCTACTAGGCGACCCCCTAAGCAGAGATGGCTAGTACTTAAGCTGGTTCCAACCCCAAAACGGATTAGGCAACCATGCCCCGACGTGGATATAAACCCACCAAGCCGAGACACAAAAGCTATCAAGCGGCAAACTCCGTATGCTCGTTAAAGATAGTACGGGCCTATCAATGTCGTGGTCCAAGCTACTCATTTAGAATTAGAATGGTCAAGACGCCATATTCTCATAATTCTCTATGGGTACTTAGTCAACACGACACCAACCATATAATAAATCAGTCACGGGAAAAACATCCTATCATGTGACTAATTGCATATCAATAATACTCAAATATCATATCGCCTCATATCTACTAAGGCTAATTCATTAATTAAATACAACCATACTTGAAGACAAATCCCCGACCCGAGTCCCGCGACGGGGCATCAGTCAAATCGGGGCTGACTAGATCTTAGTTTGACCAAACCCGTTGGATCAAACCGGCTAGAAGCAGAGTCTTTATCACATAGACATAAAATCAAAATATTCATTACATGTTATTTTATTACTACTTCTAACATGTGAATTATCATATTATACCTAAAAACCCGTTTGACTAAAAGAAGATTAAATTAAACTACGGTCTCGTCTTATAATTTCTAACATGTGAGAAATAATAATTTTATGAAAACCTTTTTAATTAAATATTTTACTTATTAATATTTCCCACTTGCTAAATATTACAAAACACGATAAAAATGACGATAACTCAAAAAACGTCACAAGTCCCAAAGTGGGACCCACGGGCTGAGTTGGACCGGACCCACATGGGCCTGATTTGGGCCTCACGGCCTGATTTGGGCTCAATGGGCTGTTTTGCCTAAAATTTCTAAAAACCGTTTTCCAATATTTCCCGCATGCTTTAACATTTTTAAAACCCGTCAAAAACAATAACCAAACAATCAAATATCGACACAACTCCCAAGGACCCCACCCGGACCCAATCCAGACCGGGCTGGACCGGCCTGAACCGGTCTGACCAGGCCTGGACCGGCCGGTTCACAGCCCCAACACGGCCCATTCTCACGGTTCAAACAACCACCCTTCCCAATTAATTCTAACATGTTTTAATTAACAACATCCATTTTTTTTACATCCAATTTAACCATCCAACATACAATACTCATCATCATGAAGAAATCATAAAAATATAACAAGAACACCAACATATTTATAATTCCAACAACATAATAAAATCAACCACTTATCATGATACTAACTAAAATCATAAAATCATAATCATATAAACAAAAACTAAAGATGAACCAAAAAAACTAAAGTAAACCAAAGCTACTAAGGTATGTAACATCTATTCGTCGAGTAACTCGGAATCGTTACCTTAGCTAGAAAAATCACTTAGCACCAAAATAAGAAGTATAAACTAAGAAACCCGTCTTCTAATCTTCCCCTAATATATACGAGTCACCAAAATCGTCTTCAAAATCTTCCCCTATAAGAAATGACAAGAAAAACATTATTAGAATTAAAACTTGATTTTCCATAATTAAAGTGTTGAAAACGATTTTGACGGAATTGCAAATAAACCGTACTTGAAGATGGAGAGCGAAGAGGAGATTCTAGAAATATAAGTTAGGACGGATTTAATTAAGAAATGAAGGTTTTATGATGATTTTGCTCAAGAACGATTGAAGGAACAATGATGAACGCGAAGAACACGAAAGAGAACGATTAAAGAAAGCGAGATATTGTGATCTTTTATTTGATTTGTTGAAAGATGAAAAGTTGTTTGTGGGTAGGAATGAGTGGATGAGTGCCGTGTAAATATAGGCCAAAATAGTGAGTTGGGTTTTGTAATTGTTGTTATGGAATTGACCCGGTATAATAATTATATTACCGTAATTAATTAGATATTAAGTTAATGAATTAAATATCAAGATATTATGTTATTGTAATGAAAAGAAAGAAAATATCAAGGTCAAAGAGAGAAGAAAAACCGTGAGGATAGGAGAGAAAGCGGGTCTGATTTTGAGCGATTTGCGTAATTTTCGTTAACTTATCGATAAAGTTGAAAATATCTTAGATATTCTTATTAATTTAATCAAAAGAATTAAAATATCTAACGTGAGTGGAAAACGATGACATGGGCGCGTGACTCATGCCAAAGTCGAGTTTCGATTTTGTTTCGCGCTTTACGATGAGTCGGGAATAGTTAAATGACGTTCGGTTAAAACCGTAAAAGTTATTCTTTAAATTCCGAATAAATTCAAAATAATTATATTAAATTATGATAAATCTTAATAAATCTAAATAAAAATAAATCAAAATTATTATTTTTTTAAATAAAATTTCGGTCTTCAAACTTATGAGGCGAGTCGGGAAAAGTCAACGGAAGTCAAAGTTGACTGAAAAGTCGAGAAAAGTCGAAGATGACTTAAAAGTCAAGAAAAGTTTAGGACGACTTAAAAGTCAAGAAAAGTCAATGACGACTTTCAAAAAGTCAAGAAAAGTCAAAGACGACTTAAAAGTCAAGAAAAGTCAAAGATGACTAAAAACGGTCTTTTCATGAAATCTCTCAGAAATTCCAAATACGAACGCGGAATTTCAAAATAAGACTCGGAACAAAAATTCCTATTTTAAAAACTTAAGTTCTACTGAAAAGTGTTAGTAAATATTTTCACTAGAAAAATAGGGTATATTTCGGGTTGTTACAATCACCCCTCCTTTTAAAAAGTTTCGTCCTCGAAACTTAGAAGAAGAACGTAACATATATGTAGGTCTATTTCAAAACTGTTAAAATATACTTGTAATAAAAATACATGGTCTTATCAATGGGGCGGAAGATTCTCGTCTGCAGTCAAGAATCTCATCGTCCAAGTCAAAGACTCAAAAGATACAATTTCGCGTCAATTAATGAGAAAACTAGTTATCGAACGTCTCCAATAACGAGTCTCAACACTCCTTGACGGTAAAATACTTGAAATCAATAAAATTTCCAAAAGCTTTTAGTTCAAAAATTCTATAGTAAAGGTAATAACACTACTATCTATACCTAAAATTTCTAACTAAAGCTTCTAATAACCTATCTATACGAGATGATAATTGATAGAAGGAACGAAATATTCGAAAGAATAAATCGAATAGAAAGAGAGAAAAGAGAGGAATGAATCACCATACTATCTTCCATCTATGATACTTCAAATGTTTTATCGTAACTCAACAACACTAACCGCACCAGAATCTAGTCCTCAAGAGAGTGCAATATATCCTAAACATTTTCAATCATCAGATTCCTACCAAAATATTTCATAAGCACGATACATCAAGTAACAACTCCCAATTATTCAAATTCAATTAAAATCTTCTAAGGTCCATTGGTACGGTAAACTTGTAACTAACAAACCATGAAAGATTCATTATGAACTCTAATCTTCTTAGCTCCTTAAAACTCTTATTGAAAACCATCATCAAAATATTTATAATTAGGGAACCAAGATTGTTAACGACCACAAAGTAAAGGACTTACTATGAAATCCTTTAATCCAATTTCTTCAAAACTTCATTACCCTAAATTATTAACAACGACCTTCTCATCCTCAAAAGTTGAATCACAAAACCTCAAAGAGATTAGTCACACAAATCTTATTTCACATAACTTTTGCCAAACATAGGGCAATGCAACCGTAAATCAATTTATTTATCTCTTCAAACTCTCAATACATCGGTTTTTGCTTATAACAATATTCCTCAAGTTTGGTCATCCAAATCCAAAATTCCACAAGGTAATTATTCACATTAGGGTCCAACATTTAAAACAACTATTTTTCCAAGTAACCTTTAAAGAACCACTAAAATCCTTAACCACAACAACCAACCACCATTATGCTTAATTCGATCCTCAAAAGAAATGATATTGCAACTTCAAGTTTTCATAGTCTAAAACCACTAAGAGACTTTCCTCCTAAGTTTATCCTCAAATCCTTATAATCATCTAAACACGGAACTAGCTTAATAGGATGGCTAGGTACCATATTCGAAACTTCTTATTTACTCCAAAATAGACATATCATAAGCATGGTCTTCAAACCAATACTAAACTTCTAAGTCCAAAAGACTAAATTACTAATGAGTTAAGAAGTCATAGCCAACTCATTCGATCTTAAACCCTCGAATATCATGAACTATTTACACACAATTCATGACAAGTATCTAGCATTAAAATCATTAAACATAACTTACCACACCGTCCTCAAGGATACCAACTCTCACCACCATAGGGTGAAATTAGATCTATACCATTTTCCTCAAATCACAAGTTCATTCTAACATACACTAATATTCCACAAGATTCAAAGTTCTTCCGACTAAGTATAATATACCACCAACCGATGGTTATGACATCCATAAAAATGTTACAAGAGGGAGGTAAGGATACCCATGTTAAGATGGAGGAGCGATCAATAGAAATTTTCAAGAAGCAATTAGGTTGGAAGAGAAAGTAGTACCTAGATGGAAGGAAGAGGGCATAATACTATAAGGACGAGAGAAATCAAAGATGAAGAAGGAATTCACTTCAAGTAGGCTTATAAATTTTCAAATCTTCGGTAGAGGATACTCCTTCTTGGTAACACATATTCCACCATAAGGCGTAATATTGCTCCTAGCAATTTGGCTAGACACCCAAGCATAGCCTCCTTGGCAATTGTCTTCTTTATGAGGAGGGACCCGGTTGGCAGCAACAAACATCTCTTCTACACGAGGTCCAACCGTCTTCATAAGAAACAAAACCAATTAAGTTACTCCTAACAATTAGCATAACCCTATACTACAACATAACTCCTAATCTACCCTCCTACCCCTTCTATCTCCTCAAGTTTATTATTTTATTACGGTCCAGGTTATGTTATGCAAGGGTACAACAAACGGCGTCGGGAGCAACAAATGCTCTGATACAACCTGTGTACCCCTCAAAATTTGCGGAAAGAAAAAAAATTTAAAAAATAAATAAACGAAGGTGTCTTAAATACAAAATGTTCATAACAAAAGGAAACTAAATATTTTCGACATAAGAATTAGACAACGGGAGACATTCTCCCGTATAAATCGAACGAAAAGAGTGTATAATATATCAATCTAAGAACCGAATATAGGTCCCGGTAAATACTTCGCTCGCTAGCTCGTCACTGTACCCCAAGTATGCATCACCACCTGTTCGACCGCGTTAAATATAAACACGGAAGCCACAGTCAGTGGGGAGTAACTCCGAGTTCTCCCAGCCACGAAATGTCGAGTTTAATAAAACATGAATAACATAAAAGCAATGTATATGAACAATACAAAACTTTAACATATATGATCTGCTTTTCATGTTATGAAACAGATAACTAACAATTAACCTAGCATGTGAAAGCTATCATGTGAAACCGATAATAAACTATAACTCGAGGTAGGGAAGCTGGTATGCTAGCTCAGAGGTTCCTCTCAGAAACATGGCCGTGATACACTCAAACCCCAACACACTAATCAATGTGAATCAGTTAAAACATCGGTAACCAAACTCTATCAACCTTAGCCGGCTTGCATCTCACCTTCTAAGATTCATAGAATCATACAAACATGAAAGACCAATACTTCTCTAAACAGGCATAAGTTCCTAGCACGGCCCATAGTCGATTGTAACTCGAGGCTATACCACAAGGTAGGAAAACATCCTAGTCCTAGACTGATCAGACCTAGCGACAACAGCTATTCCATTCCCCGTCGCATGACATAACCGTACACAAGAAACTCTGCTAGGCGACCCCCTAAGCAGAGATGGCTAGTACTTAAGCTGGCTCCCTTCCCAAAGCGGAACTCTTAGGATGCCATGCCCCGACTTGGGGCTAAGCCCCCCAGGCCCGGGACACAAACGCTATCAGTGGCGAACATATACTCGTTAAAGATAGTACGTGCCTATCAATGTCATGGTCCAAGCTACTCATTTAGAATTAGAATGGTCAAGACGCCATATACTCATAATTCTCTATGGGTACTTAGTCAACACGACATATAACATACAATCAAACAGTCACGAGAAGAAACTTCCTATCATGTGACTAATGGCATATCAATAATAATCAAATATCATATCGCCTCATATCTACTAAGGCGAATTCATTAATTAAATACAACCTTACTTGAAGACAAATCCCCGACCCGAGTCCCGCGACGGGTCATCAGTCAAATCGGGGCTGCCTAGATCTTAGTTTGACCAAACCCGTTGGATCAAACCGGCTAGAAACAGAGTCTTTATCACATAGACATAAAATCAACATATTCATTACATGTTATTTTAATAAAACTTCTAACATGTGAATTAGATTATATTATACTCAAAACCCCGTTTGACTTAAAGGATATCAAATTAAACTACGATCTCGTATTTATAATTTCTAACATGTGAGAAATAATAATTTTTATGAAAACTTTAAATTAAATATTTTACTTATTAATATTTCTCACTTGCTAATTATTACAAAACGCGATAAAAATGACGATAACTCTAAAAACCGTCACAAGTCCCAAAGTGGGACCCACGGGCTGAGTTGGACCGGACCCACATGGGCCTGATTTGGGCCTCACGGCCTGATTTGGGCTCAATGGGCCTTTTTACATTTAATAATAAACCCGCTTCTATTATTTCCCGCATGCTTATGCCTAATTAAAACCGCTCAAACACAACCATCAATCAAACATCGACACACCCAAAGACCAAAACCACCCGACCCCACCATTTGACCAACCAACCCAGACCGGTCTGAACCGGCCTGGACCGGCTGGTTTGGTCCGGTTTGGCCCCTCCTCCACGGTTCACACAACCAAAGCAACAACCCCACTTTCCAATTAATTCCAACATGTTTTTAATTACTAACATCCATTTTTAAACATCCAATTTAACCATCCAACATGCAACAATCATCATCATGAAGAAATCATAAAAATATAACAAGAACACCAACATATTCATAAATTCCTACAACATAATAAAATCACCCACTTATCATGTTACTAACTAAAATCGTAAAACCATAATCATATGAACAAAAACTAAAGATGAACCAAAAACTAAAGTAAACCAAAGCTATGTAACATTTATCCGTCGAGTAACCCGGAATCGTTACCTTAGCTAGCTAAAATCAAGTAGCACCAAAATAATAAGAACTAAGAACTAAGAAACCCGTCTTCTAGTCTTCTCCTAAGATATACGAGTCACCAAACTCGTCTTCAAAATCTTCCCCTCTAAGAAATGACAAGAAAACATTATTAGAACTTAAAATATGATTTTCCATAATTAAAGTGTTGAAAACGATCTTGACGGAATTGAAATAAAACCGTACTAGAAGAGGGAGAGCGAGGAGGAGATCTTAGAAATATAAGTTAGGATGGATTTAATTAAGAAATGAAGATTTTATGAAGGTTTTGCTCAAGAACGATGAAGAACAAATGATGAACGGCGAAGAACACGAAGAACGATTAAAGAAAGCGATATTTTGATCTTTATTTGATTTGTTGAAAGATTAAAAGTTGTTTGTGAGTAGGAATGAGTGGATGAGTGCCGTGTAAATATAGGCCAAAATAGTGAGTTGGGTTTTGTAATTGTTGTTATGGAATTGACCCGGTATAATAATTATATTACCGTAATTAATTAGATATTAAGTTAATTGAATTAAATATCCAGATATTATGTTATTGTAATGAAAAGAAAGAAAATATCAAGGTCAAAGAGAGAAGAAAAACCGTGAGGATAGGAGAGAAAGCGGGTCTGATTTTGAGCGATTTGCGTAATTTTCGTTAACTGATCGATAAAGTAAATAAATATCTAGATATTATTATTAGTTTAATCAAAAGAATTAAAATATCTAATGTGAGTGGAAAACGATGACCTGGGCTCGTGACTCATGCCAAAGTCGAGTTTCGGTTTCGTTTCGCGCTTTACGATGAGTCGGGAATAGTTAAATAACGTTCGGTTAAAACCGTAAACGTTATTCTTTAAATTCCGAATAAATTCAAAATAATTATATTAAATTATGATAAATCTTAATAAATCTAAATAAAAATAAATCAAAAATATTATTATTTTTTTAAATAAAATTTCGGTCTTCATACTTATGAGACGAGTCGGGAAAAAGTCAACGGAAGTCAAAGTTGACTGAAAAGTCGAGAAAAGTCGAAGATGACTTCAAAGTCAAGAAAAGTTTAGGACGACTTAAAAGTCAAGAAAAGTCAATGACGACTTTTAAAAAGTCAAGAAAAGTCAAAGACGACTTAAAAGTCAAGAAAAGTCATAAGATGACTAAAAACGCGTCTTTTCATGAAAATCTTCAGAAATTCCAAATACGACGCGGATGTCCAAATCCTACTCGAAACAATAATTCTATTTTAAAAACTTAAGTTCTACTGAAAAGTGTTAGTAAATATTTTCACTAGAAAAATAGGGTATTTTCGGTTGTTACAATCACCCCTCCTTTTAAAAAGTTTCGTCCTCGAAACTTAAAAGAAGGAAAGTAACATATATGTAGGTCTATTTCAAAACTGTTAAAAATATATTTGTAATAAAATATAGGGTCTTATCAATGGGCGGAAGATTCTCGTCTATAGTTAAGAACATCGACGTCCCAAGTCAAAGACTTTAAAAGATACATTTTCGCATCAACAAATGAGAAAACTAGTTATCGAACGTCTCCAATAACGAGTCTCAACACTCCTTGACGGTAAAATACTTGAAATCAATAAAATTTCCAAAAGCCTTTAGTTCAAAAATTCTATAGTAAAGGTAATAACACTACTATCTATACCTAAAATTTCTAACTAAAGCTTCTAATAACCTATCTATACGAGATGATAATTGATAGAAGGAACGAAATATTCGAAAGAATAAATCGAATAGAAAGAGAGAAAAGAGAGGAATGAATCACCATACTATCTTCCATCTATGATACTTCACATGTTTTATCGTAACTCAACAACACTAACTGCACCAGAATCTAGTCCTCAAGAGAGTGCAATATATCCTAAACATTTTCAATCATCAGATTCCTACCAAAATATTTCATAAACACGATACATCAAGTAACAACTCCCAATTATTCAAATTCAATTAAAAGCTTCTAAGGTCCATTGGTACGGTAAACTTGTAACTAACAAACCATGAAAGATTCATTATGAACTCTAATCTTCTTAGCTCCTTAAAACTCTTATTGAAAACCATCATCACAATATTTATAATTAGGGAACCAAGATTGTTAACGACCACAAAGTAAAGGACTTACTATGAAATCCTTTAATCCAATTTCTTCAAAACTTCATTACCCTAAATTATTAACAACGAACCTTCTCATCCTCAAAAGTTGAATCACAAAACCTCAAAGAGATTAGTCACACAAATCTTATTTCACATAACTTTTGCCAAACATAGGGCAATGCAACCGTAAATCAATGTATTTATCTCTTCCAAACTCTTAATACATCGGTTTTTGCTTATGAGGATATTCCTCAAGTTTGGTCATCCAAATCCAAAATTCCACAAGGTAATTATTCCCATTAGGGTCCAACATTTAAAACAACTATTTTTCCAAGCACCCTTTAAAGAACCACTAAAATCCTTAACCACAACCACCAATCACCATTTTGCTTAATTCGATCCTTAAAAGAAATGATATTGCAACTTCAAGTTTTCATAGTCTAAACACTAAGAGACTTTCCTCCTAAGTTTATCCTCAAATCCTTATAATCATCTAAACACGGAACTAGCTTAATAGGATGGCTATGTACCATATTCGAAACTTCTTATTTACTCCAAAATAGACATATCATAAGCATGGTCTTCAAACCAATACTAAACTTCTAAGTCCAAAAAAACTAAATTACTAATGAGTTAAGAAGTCATAGCCAACTCATTCGATCTTACACCATCGAATATCATGAACTATTTACACACAATTCATGACAAGCATCTAGCATTAAAATCATTAAACATATCTTACCACACCTTCCTCAAGGATACCAACTCTCACCACCATAGGGTGAAATTAGATCTATAACATTTTCCTCAAATCCCAAGTTCATTCTAACAAACACTAATATTCCTCAAGATTCAAAGTTCTTCCGACTAAGTATAATATACCTCAAACCGATGGTTATGACATCCATACAAATGTTACAAGAGGAAGGTAAGAATACCAATGGTATAATGGAGGAACTATTAAGAGTAATTCCCAAGAGGTAAATAGGTTGGAGGAGAAAGAAGCACCTAGATAGAAGGAAGAGGCATAACATTATAAGGACGAGAGAATTCCTAGATTAAGAAGGAATTCACTTCAATTAGGCTTATAAATCTTCATATCTTCGGTAGAGGATACTCCTTCTAGGTAACACATATTCCACCCTAAGGCGTAATATTGCTCCTAGCAATTTGGCTAGCCACCCAAGCATAGCCTCCTTGGCAATTGTCTTCTTTATGAGGAGGGACCCGGTTGGCAGCAACAACCATCTCTTCTACACGAGGTCCAACCGTCTTCATAAGAAACAAAACCAATTAAGTTACTCCTAACAATTAGCATAAACACATAGACTACAACATAAATCCTAATCTACCCATCCTACCCTTCTATCTCACAAGTTTATTATTTATTAAGGTAAAGTTATTTATGCAAGGGTACACAAACGTGCGTCGGGAGCAAAAATGCTCTGATACCAACTGTGACACCCTCAAATTTGCGGAAAGAAAAAAAATAATTTAAATACATACTGAAGGTGTCCGAAATAAAAAGGTCATTACAAAACGAAATAATATTATACAAAATAAATATACAAGACGTGAGACATATCTCCCGTATAAATACGGAAATGAAAGAGTGTATAATAATATACAATCTAAGAACCGAATATAGGTCCAAGGTAATCCTTCGCTCGCTAGCTCGTCAATGTACCCAATGTATGCATTCACCACCTGTTCGACCGCATTAAATATAAACACGGAATCCACAGTCAGTGGGGAGTAACTCCGAGTTCTCCCAGCCACGAAATGTCGAGTTTAATGAAACATGAATAACATAAAAGCAATGTATATGGAAAACACAAAACTTAAACATATATGATATGCTTTTCATGTTATGAAACAATTAACTAATAACAATTAACCTAGGCATGTGAAATGCTATCATGTGAAAACCGATAATAAACTATAACTCGAGGTAGGGAAGCTGGTATGATAGCTCAGAGGTTCCTCTCAGAAACATGGCCTTGATACACTCAAACCCTAATCAACACGTAATCATGTGAATCAGTTAACAATCAGTAATCCAAACTCTATCAATCCTAGCCGGCTTGCCTCTCACCTTCTAGAACTCATAGAATCATACAAACATGAAAGACCAATACTTCTACAAACAGGCATAAGTTCTTAGACAGGTCAAATATCGACTTCTGTAACTCGAGTCTATACCACAAGGTAGGAAACATCCTAGCCCTAGACTGATCAGACCTAGCGACAACAGCTAACCCATTCCCTGTCTCATTACATAACCGTACATGAGAAACTCTACTAGGCGACCCCCTAAGCAGAGATGGCTAGTACTTAAGCTGGCTCCCTTCCCAAAGCGAACTCTTAGGATGCCATGCCCCCGGCTTGGTATCAAAAGGCCCAGGCCAGTGACACAAACGCTATAAGTGGTGAACATATACTCGTTAAAGCAGTAAGCCCTTAGCGATGTCATTGTCCAAGATTCTCATTTAGAATTAGAATGGTCAAGACGCCATATACTCATAATTCTCTATGGGTACTTAGTCAACACGACACCAACCATAAAATTAAACATTCACGGGAAAAACATCCTATCATGTGACTAATTGCATATAAATCATATTCAAATATCATATCGCCTCATATCTACTAAGGCTCATTCATTCATTCATTAAATAAACCTTACCTGAAGACAAATCCCCGACCCGAGTCCCGCGACGGGTCATCAGTCAACCGGGGCTGACTAGATCTTAGTTTGACCAAACCCGTTTGGTCAAACCGGCTAGAAACAGAGTCTTAGCCCTCGAGGCTTGAACATAGAATCAACATATTCATTACATGTTATTTTATTAAATCTTCTAACATGTGAATTATTAAACATTACGAAAACCCCCGCTTGACTTAAAGGCTATCAAATTAAACTACGATCTCGTCTTATAATTTATAACATGGTGAGAAATATA
>JAIUZE010067984.1:0-34408 GCA_022085475.1 Heliosperma pusillum | reverse complement strand
CAATCTTATCAAACTTATACCGCTAACGGTTAGATGTAAGCCCTAGTGAGCGTATTCGGTTGCCTAAGAGTGTCTTCCCCGAGTCTTTGAATAACATGATGGTTACGGATTTGATTTCCACATGATCTTATCATTATATATCGAATTGCCTATCTATCCGTATCGTATCTCACATGTATATCTATATGTATGCATGCTCTACTTTTGTATTTCCTTCTATGTACGTTTAATGTGATATGGCTGGGAGAACCCGGAGTTACTCCCCACTGATTGTGGCGTTCATGTTTTTCATGAATGAACAGGTTGCTTGCATGGATGGCTTTTTGCTTAACATTTTGGGTTCGGGTGTGAGCTAGCGGGCGTTGTCCCTGGATTAAAACACCTCTAGACGATTTTAGCTCGTTTGCTAAACACTTTTACTTGTTAACATTTTGGAGAGACTTCGTCTCTTGATGTAGTATAATTCATACTTTAGTTTGTAATATTTGACACTCCTCGTATTCTTTCCTTGCATGTATAAAAGTTTTTAAAACTTCATATTTCCGCTATATAATTCACATGCTTGTTTGTTTTATATTTCCGTATTTTCGAGGGTTGTCACATTCAGTGGCAAAAAAAAAAAGACCGAGTACTACAATACTCGTATTCAAGTTCTTTTTTTTTTTTTTTTTTTTTTTTTTTTTTGGGAAAGGTAAGTTATATTGAAAGCTCAAAAGATACAATGTTCACAAAAATTACATAAGGCCCTTAAAATCAACAGAATAAATCATCTAAGATGATGAAGCCAAGCAATTTCCTTAGAAGAAAGCTTGCTCACATTCAACTTACTTAGCCTTATACTAATCTCCTCCATGACTTGTTGTATTATAACTTCAGGACGTCTAATACAATGCTTGAATCTCACTTCATTTCGAACCATCCATATCTTGTAGATCAATGCAATATGACAAGCTCCAATGTACCTCCTTTGAAGCCTAGTCCTTCTTCTTCCAGCATCCAGCCACTCCACCAATTGCCCTAATCCGAAAGACACTCCAAGCTTACTTTGCAGAAGATGACAACACTGCACACTGAAAGAGCAATTAAACAGAACATGCTGTATAGTCTCCATTCCATTCCCACATATATCACAAACAGGATCTACTTGCATCCCCATTTTAATCAATCTGTCTTTGGTAAGTAATCTATTCTGAATTGCAGCCCAGAAAATGAAACTAGTCTTAGGCACATTCATAGAATTCCAACACACATACCTCCATCTTACTCTTTCTTTACCTGGTCTCAACCAGTTATACCCATCACTTACTCCATACGCTTTATCAGATCCCAACCACAAATCATCCACATAAGCATTATGAAACTGAGTCATAATATGACTAATTTTCCTCCATGACCAGCTAGTGTCAGGAGAGGCAGTATAGTCCTTCCAGTGTAACCCTCTTAAGTAGACATTATTCACCCACTTAACCCATCGATGATCCTTTTTTGAAGCTAACCACCACACATATTTTCCTAAGAGAGCTCTATTCCACTGCTTCACCTCCTTAATACCAAGCCCTCCTTCTGCCTTAGGATAGCAACAATTATCCCAACTAACATTAGGAGCCTTAGTATACTCAGCAGTTCCACCCCACAAATAGTTCCTACACATTGCAATTATTCTATTCATAATACCATTTGGAATAAGAAAAATATGAGCCCAATATGAATGGAGAGAAGTAAGAACAGAATTCACCAAAACCAGTCGACCAGAGTAAGAAAGCTTTCTGTTACCCCATCCTCTAATTCTAGCAACAATTTTGTCAGTTAACTTCAACCCATCATTCTTGGATAGCTTCTTTGAAGAAATAGGAATTCCTAGGTATTTGAAAGGAAGAGAACCCCTCTGAAAACCAGAAACTTGAAGATGCTTTCAATGCAGCCATTATTTACACCATTAAAATAAATTTCAGACTTAGTTTTGTTCAGACACAAACCAGATGAGCCAGAAAAAGTAGCAAAACTTCTAAGAATCCACATGATAGAATGCTCATTGCCTTTACAAAACATCAGCAAATCATCAGCAAATAATAAGTGATTAAGCTTAATAGGCCCACATAAAGGATGAAACCTGAATCCATCCTGGATAGCAATAACCTGGAGAATTCTGGATAAGTACTCCATACAAATAGTAAAGAGAAGAGGAGACAAAGGATCTCCTTGCCTTAAACCCCTCTTACCTTGAAAAAACCCAAACACAGTCCCATTTAAAGCCAAGGAATAAGTAGGGGAAGTGACACATGCCATGATCAAATCAATAAATCTCCCAGGAAACTTAAGAGCATGAAGCATCTGGAACAGAAAAGACCATTCCACAGAGTCATAGGCTTTCTTAAGATCAATTTTGATAAGACATCTAGGGGAAGCACACTTCCTATTATAGAGTCTCACCAAATCTTGACAAATAAGCACATTTTCAACAATGTTCCTCCCTTTCACAAATCCTCCTTGACAAGGACTAACAATGTCAGGAAGAATATGACTAAGTCTATTACAAAGAACCTTTGCCAAGCACTTATAAATCGTGTTACAGCAAGCAATCGGTCTAAAATCTAATACACTATCAGGATTATCCTTCTTAGGAATCAGAGTAAGAGTAGTAGTGTTCACCTGTTTAAGAAGCTTTCCTGACTGGAAGAAACTTTGAACTGCCTCAATTACATCACCTCCTACCACATCCCAAGTCTCCTTGAAAAACTGACTAGTGTAACCATCAGGTCCAGGAGATTTGTTAGAATCTATAGAAAACATACAGCTTCTAATTTCATCAGCAGTCACAGGCACCATCAATCTTCTAGCATGCTCTTCTGTTATTCAAGTTCAAAGGGTGAAGCCCTAATGGTCAGCAAACACCATCAACAACCTTTTATACTGAAAGACCTTCTCGAGACAGTCACATGGAGATAGTTAAGAATTCTATCAGCTTGGTCATTACACCCAAGCTATTAGGGTCAAGACATGGAAATTTGATCCCGCGTCATTTTACAACCTATTTGCACTCGGGCTCCATTAAACCCGATACAACATTTCCAACCATATTGCAAGCGATGACTCTTTGGCCTAAGCACTACAAAAGAAACCTTCAGAATGTTGGTCACTATTCAAACATGTTATTACCGAGCTCCACATCCCAAATTATCACAGCCTTTTACACAAACCCCAGACATGGTATCTAAAGGTACCTTACATGCTAGAACGAGATACAACATGATACTTTAAATGAAACCTTTGGGTGTGTACACACAAACACCATTAACAAATTTGTGCACGTAGGTCCGAACTTCGTCGGGTTTGATTTCGCTCCACCCGAATACGTATGCAGTCCTTCAGATTGAGGATGCAACCATCCCCCCTACATCTTGTCGATGTCCGGGGACCCCTTGTGCTAAAGCCACAATTTTTCTTACACGTCTTAACCAAGTCCAAATAAAGTGATGGGGTTGTCGCTTACCAAAATCAAAGATAAATTACCCTAGTCTAGGCTAACAACAATTGAATTTAGTTAGCGAAGTAGGGGTCGATTACCGAGAGACGAGAGTTACTAAATAAGTTGTTATGGGGTGAATTCTATCAAGGTCGCTTCGATTATTTGATAAGGTTTGTCACTTTATAATGAAATAGAAATAAATATGATAGAAAAAACAATTAAACTATGAAATAAAAGTGAATTCAAATGCTAGAAATTAAATAAAGGAAAAGGATCTAGGGAATGGGATTTCACATATAATCTAATTTTATCTAGTATTGTTAATCATGTTTCTAAAAATGCTCAAGTTACCCAAGTGTCACATGGTACATTTCTCTCGGATAATTACTGACTATATGACGAATCCTAGCGTTCTCTCGAATCATACTAGGTAGCTAAACTACTATTGTCAGTCTTACTATCTATCCCGACTTTCGATCTTAGAATAGATGACGACGCAGACAAAGAATTAATCATGGGCACTAATCAAAGTTTGTCGTAAGGATTAGGCAAGGAAGTAGGGATAATTTTAAGCAATGTTTTAATCAAAATTTTTATGCTAACCCATCCATAGTATAAAATTACCTATGCATTATTAACAAGAAAATCAAACTACAACTAATAGGTTCAAGACTACTAACATGATAGATTATGTAGGGAATAGATTATAACTACAACAATAATAACCATAATGAAAATGAAGATTAAAAAAAGAAATAACAAGGACTAAAGTTTAAGTGATAAGATCATAAGATTAGAACTTTATTTGGTCTAACTATGGTGATGGATATTAACAACATTAATCAAAAGTGAAATGGAAATTTCATAATTGAAAACAAGATAAAGTAAAGCATAAGATTAGAAATTACCAAAGGAGTTTAGGCAATGAGAAATGTGGGTAAGAATATGGATTCCTTACAAGAACAATATAACAAAACCAAAATTAGAACCAAAAACTAAGAACTAAAAACTATTCTAAGAACAACTACATTACTTTTTTTTTTGTGTTTTGTAAGAAATAATAAGAGAAGAGTTGATCCTTGGATGATTGGATGATTTTCAAAGCTTGGGAGGCCTTCTATTTATAGGATTTCAAAGAAGCGTCCCATTAATATCGTACTTATGACCTCCATTAAAGCAAGGGAGATCAAGCGAAAGTCGAGTAGAAAAAGGCAACCTTGATCGAGTTTAGGTGATCGGGGGTATCATGCTTCAAACAAAGCCGTCTCGCTCGAGACAAGGGAATCTCTCCCGAGACAAGTCATCTCGCCCGAGACAAGGGCATCTCTCCCGAGACAAGTCATCTTGCCCGAGACAGAAGTTTCTCGCCCGAAACAGATCCATCTCGGCCGAGACACCCTCCCCAAGGGTTTGAGGACTTCAACCCCGATAGGGGACGTGACTAACACATTTTGAGCTTTATTTTCTTCTTCGATTGATGTTGAAACCAAGGCATAGGTTTCAACGCTTGGGGTTGTAGACGACTCTTATCAATGCATAGTAAAATCGTCGCAACTTATTTATACGAGCTCAGAATTGCTCGAAACTTGTTCCCTTTAACTCAAAACCTCAAAATCTTTGTGGCACGCCATCTTTAACTCATGTGCCAGTCCTTCTTAGCTTAACCTTGCTCGGGATTCCTCCAAATGACGGGATTTGACGTAGAAATGTGTAGATACCTCAAATCTACACATTCCGCCAACCACCCAGTGATGATTGGGGAGCCTGTTTGGTATGCAAAACGATTTATGATAGTTCATAATTTTATCGCCAAGTGATATCTCAAACACTTGTGTCTACCCCTTGGTCATCATGTACGTGTCGATACAGTCGTTTTAACAATCATTAGAGTTTATTTGGAGTCCGGGTCAAAAGTCGCTTCATTTTCTATAAACCGTCTTTTAAAACCGAGTCTAAACGCTCGAGAATATTCCGGATATTTTAATATTTTAAAACTTATCTGTCTCAATAAAATATATATCAGAAAGTTTTTCAGAAAGAATTCGAAATCTGCAGCAATTTCATAAAAGAAACGCGGAAATCTTTCTTTCAAAGTAGGAAACTGCTTGGGAAATGACGCAACGGGCGCTGCGCCTCTCAAGGGTCGCAGTGCCTGCTGCACCTCTTCCCCAACTCGTTTTTCCTGTTTCCGGAATATTTTCTAGATATCTTTCCGTGTTTGTGTTATTCCAAAACTCTTCGAATTTCTCCCTATAAAAGAAGAGGTTCGTGCTCACTTTTAAAGCACGCGAGTGTTCCGCCCCTTCTCTTCTCTCTCTTTGCATTCTAGAACTTGCTCTAAGCATTTTGACATCTACGTGCTTGATCAATCAACCACGTAAGCTCAGATCCTTCTGGGTTCCCGTCACATTTGCATTTGACCGACCAATTTGACCACTACACTTTAATCAATCAATCATTCAATCGATTTTAATCCTCTAACGAGGGCACTTTTTGTACATTCGAGTTGAGCTGTCGCTAAAACGTAACTTTAGTTCATATCTCGTTTTGTCATCATCTAAGCACGAGGGTGTATAATCCCGTCTTTTGTATTTTTATTAGTATTTTATTTAATTTATGTAAGATTCATGTCAGAAGTATGTTAAACCTTTTTTAAACTTCTTTTAGTAATCTTCATATTTAGATATTTTGTTTATTGGCTTAGATCCTTAATAATCCAATATTAGTGGGTCTTTGTCATCTTTTATACCAAGTTTGAGTCTTTAGAGGCTAGATTCGTCCATATCAAATCTCTAGGATTCGTCTTTGATATAATTAGTGTAATTATTATGACTTAAATCACCTTTATTCGACTTATAGATCAGTAATAAACCGTAAATATACAAAGGAATACAAACTGATTGCGATAATGGCTTCACAGCTAGAACCCAATTCACGACAGACGCACAGAGTGTTGCGCCTCTTCCAGAGGACGCATCACCTACTGCGCCTGTTCTGGGTTGGATTCTGTCTCTGAACTTCGTTTATCGTCTCGGCGTAGCCTTAATTACTAATTAATCGACTATTAATTCTAGTATCGCTGCTAATCTGTTTGTTTGGTCTTTTATTCTTTCTTTTCTTTAAACCTTTATTTGATATATTTCCGACATAGATCATGTAAAGTAGTTGCAATTATATTTAATCATTGTATTGTATGATTTGTTTGCCATTCATATGTAATCAATCTAATTCTTATTTTGACATAATTGATTGCTAAACTACATGTTCAACCGACATAGTTTAATTCACATGCTAGGATTAAATTGTGGATGTTGCATTGCATGCATATAACCGACAACATATCAAGTACAGAAGAGTTTCCCTAATCATTAGTAGATGCCGCTATCGAGGCGGGCGGGATTAGGTGTTTGATTAAAAAACTTCCTAATACGTACCCTCACCTCTTACTCCAGATTTCTGTGAACATCCGTATTCATTGGCATCCACGAGAGTCATTCTAGACATAGAATTCTAAGGGTAGCGAGTTCTTAGTGTTTGATATGTCTAACTTTTATATGATTTTACACCCTAATTTAGCTCGATTTTACATGATTATTATACTTTGTTTAGTATATTTATGAGCTAATTACGTGTTCGAGGTGCATTGCTCGTTTTGCTATGTTTTGTAGGAATCTAAGAATTTAGAGGCTTTTTCCTAGCACATTAGCAAGCACAAAAGTCCAACAAGCTAATGGAAACAAGATGTACCATGAAAGGTTAGAATGGAGAATGACAAGCCAAGCATGAAGATTTGTGAAATGGATTGAAATGCAAATGTGTTGAGACCATTTCTAAATTAGATTGGTTGATGATGCCTTAAGACAAATTAATCTTATTGTTAATATAATGTGTGCCTCTTAAATTTTAATTTCATAGCTATGGAAGCTCAACTAATCGTTCAAGGTTGCACAAGAAGATCAAGAGATGAAGATCGTCATTGTTAGAGTCATAGTATTGTATAAGAGATCATTAAACTCGATTCATGCTAAGTACTTCAAAACTGACAGAGACATGTCACTGTGGTTTCTGGCTCTTAAATATTTCGAAATTGTTCAACTATTGAAAATAGCTTTCCAAACTTTTGATCAACATTTTACATTGCTAAAATTCTGGTTTGATCTTTGTAAAATGAAAGAAAGCTTTGGTGTCTTGGAGAAAAGGTAGCTTGCACAAAAAGACACTTGCCAAAAATGGGTAGTTTACTTTTTCTATATTTGGTCACTACCATTTATGCTCTTTCTTGTTGAAAAAAACTACCCTCTTTTGTCTAAGTGGCTGCTAAATTTAGGTTACTAGTAAGCTTGGTTACTTTTGCAAGAATTCATCTTTCTTGCATAAGGGGTCATGGTTTTTATGTGCCTCATTTTCCCACTTTAATTGTTGTTCAAGCTAAACACTTGTATCTTATAGTAGTGTGATATTTTTATTGTAAGGTACACTCTACCTTACATTATAAATACCACACTTATTTCATTTGAACAAGTGTGAAACAACAAAACATTTTCAAGCTTAAAAGACTTTGAGTTTTTATTGAGTAAATTATCTTTGCAAAAACCGTTTTACATTTCTTACTTAATTGTTTTGCAAAATATTTTTCGTAAGTCTTTTACAAAGAGCTAGTTCGTTGCAACAAAGCATGTATTGTGTTCGAGGATCTCGTGTTAGTACTTAATCGTTTTCTCCACCGTTCATTTTGTGAACATTTTGAGAAACACAAGTCTTGTAACAAACGAGTAGAACAAGTCTTAAGATAGAGTTATCTTGAGCAACTAGCAACTCGAAAGAGTTTGGGGAAGTCTCTTAGCGGAGTAGCTTTGAGCATAAGTCTTGGTGCGGAGTAGCATTGAGCAAATAGCAACCGGAGTAGGTTGGGGAGTTGTTTTAGTATTCGGGGTCTTTGTTTGTATGAGTTTACTTCAAAGATGTTTAATAAGATAACGTTGGACGTAGGTCGCGGTGTAGTGACTGAACCAATTTAAAAAACATCCTTGAGTTTTGTCTATTTCGTTTTTAATATTTCCGCTGCACTCCGAATTCATTGTTGATTCCACTGTGACATTTTCGAAGTGTCAACTTCTCCTTTCTTCTAAGTAGTGTCTTAGTGATCATAGAGTTTTTAAAGAAGCTTTAATTACGCTTAAAATTTTAAATAGACACCTAATACACCCGCTCCCCCTCTTAGGTGATCTCGCCCTTGACTCTTCAATTGGTATCAGAGCCTTGTGCTCTTGATATTGGTTAATTACCAAAGAGTTGATCCTATAGTCATGGACGGGAAACATACTAAGTATCCCATATTCAAAAGGGATATCTACTCATGGTGGAAACATCGTATGGAGCAGTATGTCAAAAGCACAGATTATGAATGTTGGATCATAATTAAAAAAGGTCCCCTTGCTATAATGGTCACTAATGCTGATGGCACTAGTTCCGTAAACATTGAGGATAAGTATGTCGAGGCTGATTATCGTAAAGTCGAGAAACATTCTAAGGCCATGTCCATTCTTCAATATGGCATTGGTGAACAAGAGATTAACCGGATTTCCGGATGTACCTCGGCAAAAGAAATTTGGGACACCTTAAGCCTTGCTTATGAGAGAACGTATCAAGTTAAGAAGCATCGTATTGACCTTCTCATGCAACAATATGAGATGTTCAATATGGAGCGTGACATGTCAATTAATAGTAGTCTTTCTTCACGTTTTTCTAGTATTGTCAATGAACTTAAGAGTCTTGGTCGTAATTTCGAATCTGAGGACATAGTCCGAAAGATCCTTCGTAGCCTAAGTGATAAATGGCAACCGAAGGTGACGGCTATAGAGGAGGCTAAAGATCTATCCAAATTGACCCTCAATGAACTAATGGGCTCACTCATGGCTCATGAGTTAACTCTCATGAATCGTTCGGGTGAATGCTCCAAACCTAGAGGTCTCGCACTCAAATCAACCTCAAGGGATGAGGAAAATGATGGAGACGATGAGGAGGCCATGTACTCTCGTAATATGGCGGATATGATCAATAGTCATGTTCCTAAAAAGTTCAACAATTTTAGAAAGAAAGCTTTTCAAAAGAAGAGATCATTTTCATCCATTGTTTGTTTCAAATGTGGTGAGAAAGGTCATCTTATCAAAGATTGTTTTAAATGGAATGAATTCAAATCCAAGGATAAACGTGATTTTCCAAAGAAAGAATACAAACACAAAGTCATGTCTGCAATCTGGGGTATGTCTGATTCTGAGGAAGAAGAGTTTTCCGGGGAAGAATTGGATGCCAAAGTTTGCATGACAACTCGTCTAAAACTTGATGTTCCCGAGTCTTCAAAGAGAGTGTCCGCAAAATGTCTCATGGCACATTCCGAAGATTCTGATTATGATTCCAACGATGAGGTAAAAAATCTCAAGACAAAGGTTAGATCTTTATCCAAAGATAAGTTATGTTTGTTACTCGACGATCTACTTGAGAAATGTCGTGAAAAGAATGAAAAACTTGACGCTATGCAAACTCAAATTGAGGACATTGCCAAAGAAAATGTTTGTCTAAAAGAGTGTCTAGATGAGATAGAGCAGAGTAACATCATACCTTCTCTTAAAAAGGAATTCCAGAGATTAAAGAAATAAAATGCGAGTCTTGTTAAAGAGGTTAATCTGTCCAATGTCACTATGAGTTCCACTGGGACATCTGTTATTCAAACTGAAAATGAGTCATTAATTCAATAAGTTAATAACTTAATTAATGAACGTGACTCTCTGTTAAAAAACCTCACCTCATGTCAGAATAATGTTAAGAGTCTTGAAGAAGTCTATGAGATGTTAGTCGATGAGAATAGTCATGCTAAAGCTGCTTTTGACAAAGTAGGACATCTAAATCTTGACCTTCTTGCTAAAGTTGAAAACTTGAATAAAGAGTTAGTGGTTGCAAAAGAGTTTTACAAGAAATGGGAAGGAAGCGAAACTGTTTTAGACTTTCTTACAAGTCAATCTAAAAATGCTGAAAAGAAAGTTGGACTCGGTTTCAAGCACAACAACGTTCATTGTTGCGTTCGAAATCTAGACCCAAGCAAACCCGATTTTAGAAGAAGAAAGTACGCTGGCCTTCCCGAGTATATAATTTTCAATTATGTTGGCAAGACCGGTCATGTGTTTAATGGTTGTGCTAAGAGATGGAATGACATTAATAAGAACATCACAGTGGTTAAAAAGATGTGGATCCGAAAAGACTTGATTAATGATGTGATTCACAAAAAGGGGCCCAAATTCATTTGGGCTCATAAACTAAAAGTTTGATTTCTTATAGGCGTTAGTGAGAGGCAACAACTATTGGTACTCGGATAGTGGATGTTCTCGTCATATGACGGGAAGTGAAAGCCAATTTCTCTCACTACAATCCTACAAAGGTGGCACCGTGACGTTTGGGGATAATAAGAAATGTGAAATTATTGCAATCGGGAAGATTGGTAAGTCATCGTCACATTGTGTCGACAAAGTGTTGCTTGTCAAAGGTTTGAAGCATAATCTTCTTAGCATATCTCAATTGTGCGATAATGGTAATATTGTTGAATTTTGTGCTAGTGAATGTCGTGTACTAGATGGAAATACAAGGGAAGTTATTTTAGAAGGAAAACGTGTTAGAGACGTTTACTTGACTAATCTTTGTGCCTTGCCAAGTCAAGCATTATCTTGTTTGAGCGCTTTAAAGAACGACTCATGGCTTTGGCATAAAAGATTAGGACATGTAAACGCTAGAACATTGAACACCCTTAGAAAACTCGATCTAGTAAATGGCATTCCTAACATGAAATTCGATCTTAATAAATTGTGTGAAGATTGTGCTAAAGGAAAACAAGTTCGATCCTCCTTTAAATCCAAAAATTTTGTTAGTACTTCAAAACCTCTTGAACTTCTTCATATTGATTTGTGTGGTCCTACGCGAATAAGAAGTCGAGGTGGTAGTCGTTTCTTGTGTGTGATTGTTGATGATTATTCCCGATTCATTTGGCTTATTTACTTGAGTTCTAAAGATGAAGCATTTGATGAATTTTTAATTTGGTTGAAAAAGGTCCAAAACAAATTTGATTTGAAACTGATATCTTTGAGATCCGGCCATGGAACCGAATTTAAGAATTCATCATTTCTTACATATTGTGATGAGCACGGTATTAGCCATAACGTTTTCGCGCATGCTACACCTCAACACAATGGGGTTGTGGAGCGTATGAATCGCACTCTTGAAAACATGGTTAGGACTATGCTCATTAGTAGTAAACTGCCAAAGAATTTTTGGGCCGAAGCCGTCAACACATCATGCCACATTTATAACCGTGTTATGATCCAAAAAATGCTTAATAAAACTCCCTACGAATTGCTTAAAGGAAGAAAGCCTAATTTATCCTATTTGAAATGCTTTGGAAGCAAATGCTTTGTTCACAACAATGGAAAGGATAATTTGGGTAAATTTGATGCTCGTAGTGATGAGGCCGTTTTTGTTGGATATTCGGATCGTAGCAAGGCTTATAAAGTGTACAATAAACAAACAATGAAAATGGAAGAAAGTGTACATGTCATTTTTTATGAGTCTAATCATTTTCATTCTAATGAACAGGAAGAGGATGATGAAGATGAGGACTTTGAGCTTGGAATGATTCGACATGACATGGATGGAGTACATAACGAGGAAGATACCATTTCACAGTTGAATCCACTGTTGAATGGTGAGACAGGTCAAAATTCAGGGGAAATGAATCCCTTTTCTGACCAAAATGAAGCTAGTACATCCAGGGAGAATGGGGAACCACATGAACTGAATGAACAACCAGAAACGAACCCCCATTCAAACTCACCAAATGAACCAGATGTCACTGTGGAGCCCACTGTGACATCAGAACCCGAAAATGCCTCAAGCTCACAAATCGTACCTAGAAAGTGGAAACACCAATCATCTCACCCCATCTCAAACTTAACCAGTGACCTGAACTCGGGAAGAAAGACAAGAGCATCCCTCAATGATTTATTTGCATTTCATGCGTTCCTCTCACAAATCGAACCGACAAATATCACCATGGCCCTTGAAGATGCAAATTGGGTGATAGAGATGCAAGAGAAACTTAATCAATTCAAGAGGAATGAGGTATGACATCTTGTCCCTAGACCATCTGGTGTGACAGTAATTGGTACCAAATGGGTCTTTCGCAATAAGCTTGATGATTCGGGTAATATCGTCAGGAATAAAGCTAGACTAGTGGTGCAAGGATTTAAACAACAAGAAGGTATTGATTACAATGAAACCTTCGCACCAGTAGCTAGGCTTGAAGCCATACGTATGTTAATAGCTTTTGCGGCTCACAAAGGCATCAAAATTTTTCAAATGGATGTCAAAACGGCTTTTCTAAATGGTTATTTAGAAGAGGAAGTCTTTGTTGAGCAACCACCGCGCTTTATGGATAATGATTTTCCAAACCATGTTTTTAAATTGGACAAAGTACTTTATGGTTTAAAATAGGCTCCAAGAGCTTGGTATGATCGCTTGTCCAAGTTTCTTTTAGAAAATGGTTTTGTTTGTGGATCAGTTGATAAGACATTATTCATAAAGTCACAGTGCAATGAACTGTTAATTGTGCAGATTTATGTCGATGACATTATTTTTGGTGCTACTAATGAACTTCTTTATTTGTACTTTTCCCAACTAATGAAATCTGAGTTTGAAATGAGTATGATGGGAGAACTTGGCTTCTTCCTTGGGCTACAAATCAAACAAACTCAAGATGGTGTGATGATTCATCAACAAAAGTACATAAAGTAGATGCTAAGTAAGTTTGGAGTGACTAACTCGAAACCATACTCAACACCTATGGTATCATCCATTAAGCTTGACAAAGATGAGAATGGTAAGAAAGTAGATGAAACGATGTATCGAGTTATGATCGGTTCATTACTTTATTTAACTGCAAGTCGTCCGGATATATTGTTTAGTGTGTGTCTTTGTGCTCGTTTCCAAGCTAGTCCTAGAGAATCACACTTCATTGCCGTCAAAATAATTCTTAGGTACTTAGTTGGAACGCAAAGATTGTATCAATGGTATCCCTCACATTGTCCTTTTGATCTATTAGGGTACTCGGATGCGGATTACGCCGGAAGCGTTGTTGATAGAAAGAGCACGTCCGGAATTGCAACTTTCTTGGGTCCTTGTTTAATTTCATGGGATTCAAAGAAACAAAACACCGTCGCTCTTTCCACCACCGAAAGCGATATGTTAGTGTCGCATTGTGTTGCGCGCAAATTCTATGGGTTCGACAACAATTGAAAGATTATGGTATTGTATTCGATTCCACTCCTATCTTATGTGATAATACAAGTGTCATTAACATTTCTAAGAACCCGATACAACACTCGAAGACTAAACACATTGACATAAGACATCACTTTTTACGTGATCATGTGGAAAAAGGTTAAATTCGTCTTAACTTTTGTAGAATCGAAAATCAAATTGCCGACATTTTTACAAAACCGCTTGAAAGAGAACAATTCGTAAAACTTCGGTTGGAAATTGGTTTGTTGGATTGCACATAATTCTATGAGTAGACGATTTGCCTCAATGATTGATTAGAGTGGTTGATACATTTTAATGTGTACATATGTGATTAAGTGTGTTTTATTAACCAAGTTTGAATGTTAATTAACAAGTATTATCCTTTGTGTAATAATGTGACATGCATAGAGCCAACAAAACAACTCACCAAAATATCACATCACCTTTCCTCCTTCCTCGTGCCTTAACCGTCCCACATATAGCCTCCCTCATACCTTACATAACACTTACCTTTCTACTTGAAATAATGCCTCCCAAGAAAGCCCAACTCAAAACCGTCAAACAAATTCGGGATTCGTTCAAACCAAAGCCCACGACTCCCTCTACATGTTGGTTGTGGTGTGATTATAAATGAAGTTGTAGAGAACATTGTGAAAGAAATTGAAGAAAATGAAAAAGTGTTTTGGAGAAGAAGAAAACGAAGAGGATATGAGAAGGGAACCGAAAATGGAGATGGAGAAATGGAGATTATTAACGAAAAAGAAGTTGAATTTGAAAAATAAAAATAATTAAAAAAAATCGGAAAAAGGTTGGAAAAAAAAAGGAAAGGGAATAATCGAGTTGAATGAGGAACAAATCAAGGAGTTGAATGATCTTTTTGATGATGAAGATTTGTTTAATGATGGTGAGAAAACCGAATCGAAAGCAAAAAACCGTCAAAAGAGAAGTGTGATGTTGGGAAAAGCAAAGAGGTAGTGGAAGTTCAGATGGAAAATACGGAGTTGAATACTATTCTTACCGATCTTACCAAAGCCGGGAAAACCGATAATAGATATGATGATGAGGACGATGACATGTCCTAGACCTCTCGGCCCTACTCTCTTCTTAACCTATCCTTTTGCCTAATCAAGCCTTATATTATTTTTCTCATGGCTTTATGTTTGTTATGATGTTTCATGAACTTGGTAGTACTTGTTTAATTTTCTTGAACTATGTGGTTTGTAAACTAACTTTGTCACTTTGTTGCATTAGAATGTTATTCTTCCTACTTGATGATGTCAAGAGGGGGAAATTGTTAAAATTGTGTGCGTGTGTGATTCAATAACTCCTAGGCTTGCGTTCACCGTAAATATGTAAGCTTAGCGATTTGTAATTTTACTTAAGTTAGTATAGACTTGACCAAAGTACCTTGATCATGTATGCGTCTTATCTTGATCATGTTTTGACTTGTGTTATGTTTATACATTCGAACCTTGACCATAGAATGAGGGGGAAGAACACATTCAATTTTATTTGTCTTTCCATCATCAAAGGGGGAAATTGTTGAGACCATTTCTAAATTAGATTGGTTGATGATGCCTTAAGACAAATTAATCTATTGTTAATATAATGTGTGCCTCTTAAGTTTAAATCTTATAGCTAAGGAAGCTCAACTAATCGTTCAAGTTTAATCGTTCAAGTTTGCACAAGAAGATCAAGAGATGAAGATCGTCATTGTTAGAGTCATAGTGTTGTATAAGAGATCATTAAACTCGATTCATGCTAAGTATTTCAAAACTGACAGTGACATGTCACTGTGGTTTCTGGCTTTTAAATATTTCGAAAATATTTAACTATTGAAAATAGCTTTCCAAACTTTTGATCAACATTTTACATTGCTAAAATTCTGATTTGATCTTTATAAAATGAAAGAAAGCTTTGTGTGTCTGGGAGAAGAGGTAGCTTGTACAAAAAGACACTTGCCAAAAATGAGTTGTTTACTTTTTCTAAATTTGGTCACTACCATTTATGCTCTTTCTTGTTGAAAAAAACTACCCTCTTTTGTCTAAGTGTGGCTGCTAAATTTAGGTAACTAGTAAGCTTGGTTACTTTTGGAAGAACTCATCTTTCTTGCATAAGGGACCATGGTTTTCATGTGCCTCATTTTCCCACTTTAATTGTTGTTCAAGCTAAACACTTGTATCTTATAGTCGTGTGATATTTTTATTGTAAGGTACACTCTACCTTACATTATAAATACCACACTTATTTCATTTGAACAAGTGTGAAACAACAAAACATTTTCAAGCTTAAAAGACTTTGAGTTTTTATTGAGTAAATTATCTTTGCAAAAACCGTTTTACATTTCTTACTTAATTGTTTTGCAAAATATTTTTCGTAAGTCTTTTACA
This sequence comes from Heliosperma pusillum, assembly GCA_022085475.1. Taxonomy (NCBI): domain Eukaryota; kingdom Viridiplantae; phylum Streptophyta; class Magnoliopsida; order Caryophyllales; family Caryophyllaceae; genus Heliosperma; species Heliosperma pusillum. Next base: position 18,211 of record JAIUZE010067984.1, on the reverse strand, counting down.
AAGAGCTAGTTTGTTGCAACAAAGCATGTATTGTGTTCGATGATCTCGTGTTAATACTTAATCGTTTTCTCCATCGTTCATTTCGTGAACATTTTGAGAAACACAAGTCTTGTAACAAACAAGTAGAACAAGTCTTAAGATAGAGTTATCTTGAGCAACTAGCAACTCAAAAGAGTTGGGGAAGTCTCTTGGCGGAGTAGCCTTGAGCAATAGCAACTCGAAAGAGTTGGGGAAGTCTCTTAGCGGAGTAGCTTTGAACATAAGTCTTGGTGCGGAGTAGCATTGAGCAAATAGCAACCGGAGTAGGTTGGGGAGTTGTTTTAGTATTTGTGGTCTTTGTTTGTATGAGTTTACTTCAAAGATGTTTAATAAGATAACGTTGGACGTAGGTCGCGGAGTAGTGACCGAACCAATTTAAAAACCATCCTTGAGTTTTGTCTAATTCGTTTTAAATATTTCCGCTGCACTCAGAATTCACTGTTGATTCCACTGTGACATTTACTTACTGAATCGTTGTTGAATACTTCTAACTTTCTAGTTCGAAGTGTCAACTTCTTCTTTCTTCTAAGTAGTGTCTTAGTGATCATAGAGTTTTTAAAGAAGCTTTAATTAAGCTTAAAATTTTAAATAGACACCTAATTCACCCTCTCTCCCTCTTAGGTGATCTCGCCCTTGACTCTTCAAAATGAGAACCAAAAATGAAGCCCAAAGCAAGGAGCCCACAACTCAAACATAGGATCCTCCTTTGGATGCTCAAGGAATCCCAAAACTATGAAATTAACCGGATTAAGGAAACCCCGATCGGGGTTCCCATTCCCCAATCGGGTTTTGGCTTCTGTAAACACTTACGTTTCAAGTCCCTCTCCCTATATAAAGGATAGGGACTTCGACACTTAGAGACATTTTTTTCACACATATTTCACATCCTTTTTCATAGCTTCTCTCATACCTTTTCAACATATTTCCTTTAGCTTAAGCACACAAGTTTTCTTAGTTTCATAATTAGTTAAATATTTAGTTATTACATTGTTCAAACACTTGGTTACATTTCAAAGTTGTAATTCAATCTTTCCATTCACGCATTTGGGTTATTTGTTCTTCATTTCCGAGATATATTTCTCTATTGCGGTAATCCTAATTCTAGTTTTATGTTAGTATTCACTTCCGTCCTTTACTTTACAAATCATTTAGTTAATCGTAACATTAGTTAATCATAGTTTCATTGTTATCTACATTAGAATTGTTAGTTTTCATTCACTTAGTGTAGCACACTTTATTAACAAAGTCGTTCACTTTTGTAATTTCATATTCATCATGCTCATCATATCGAATACTATTAATTTAATTAACAACACGAGTGAGTAGTTTCATTTGTCTAGGGATTAAGGAAGCCATGCATAATTAGTAAGTTGTAAATGTTAAAATAAGGATGAACTAATATTGATAAATTGTTTCTATCACATGCTTGTATTGTTTTGTTAATCTTTGTTATTTGGCCAATTGCATTGATTAAATTTGTTAATTCATTCTATAAGTCGAGAGGCACGGAATCATATTAGACTAAGCATGTGTAGTAGGACGACTCTAGTCATAAGGAAAGTTCTCTAGGACTCGACCTAAGGTTGACACTAATATCGAGATATGGGTGTCTTTAGCCTAAACAATTAACAATATTAAGAATTCCTATGTCTAACATGAGCATTTACGTATTTGCATGAGTGACCCGACTCCCCTAGACTCTTTTAATATTATTTGATTTGCCTCATAGTTAGCTCAACATCAAAACTAAACCAACCTTTAAACCGACTTTGATAGTAGTCCATTCATAGCATTTCATAACGAAATTCCCGTCTCCTTGTGTTCGACCCCTCGTACTACATTTATTTGTGTCTAGGGAAATTTATCTTTGCATAGGTGTGCGATATATCCTATCAAATTTTGGCGCCGTTGCCTGGGAAACGATTTTATTTTGTTTTTTATTTGTAGACTTCTATCATTTTTCTCTTGTCTTTAGGAACACTCGTTTCTTGAGACCGTACTTACAATTTCCTTGAAGATTGTTGCCTTATGCCCAGGTCTTCTCGTGAGGAAGAATTACTTTCACCGGATTCCGAGCCCGAGAAAACCATTAGTAGAAGACGACGCTTTTGGAAAGAAGTAAAAGACGCCTCTTCTCTCATGCAAGTTGAAAGTGCCAGAAAGTCTTACTTAGACGATCTGGAAAATCTTTAAAAGGAGGAGGTTTCTAGTTCATCATCATCACCACCACGCTCACTAACTAAGAGAATGGTGAAACTTCCCGATCATTCCAAGCCCACCGCGGCTATGCTTCCGGCCGGTATCACCACCACTCAAATTACCGCCCCGGAATTCGAGATCAAACCAGCTTTCATTACCGTTGTGGAGAGGAATCAATTTGGGGGAAGTCCTTTGGAGGATCCCAATTTGCATGTGCAAAACTTTTGTGACTATTGCTCCATGATTCGCCAAACGGGTGTCACTCAAGTCCAAATTAGGGAAATACTTTTCCCTTTTTCTTTGAAGGGCAAGGCAAAACTTTGGATCAATAGCCTTGATCGTACCACCATGGGAGTGACAAATTGGGAAACATTGGCTCTTGCTTTTTATCAAAAGTTTTTTTCACTTGAGAAAACTCAAACTTTGAGGAGCCAAATCACGGGTTTCCGTCAACAAGCTCTTGAGAGCTTAGATGAAGCTTGGGAGAGGTACAAGGAGCTCCAAAGGCAATGCCCACACCATGGGTTGGATGCTTGGTTCCTTGCAATAACATTCTACAATGGGTGTTGTGCCGAATCCCGAAGAATTCTTGATTCCGCCAACAATGGGCGTTTTCAAGAAATTGACACGGATATTGCTCATGCCACCATTGAATCTATGGCGATCCATGATGCCCAATATGTTAATTCTCGGAGTGCACCCATCCAAGGAGGAGAGGTAGTTTCCGACACTAGCATCTTGAAGAATCAAATCCTTTTTCTGCAAGAGAAGTTGGAGGCTCAACAGGCGGTTCATCAACTCAATGACGTGTCTTCTACTAGTCAAATTGTTGTTTGTGAAAGTTGTGGAGGTGCGGGTCATTTCTCTAATGTATGTCAAGCTACTATGGAAGAGTTATGTGCTTTTCAAACTTTTAAACAAAGTTCTTATCCACCGGGTACCTTTTCCAATACTTACCACCCAAACACAAAATTCCACCCCAACATGTCTTCCAAAAACAACAATGTGCTCAATCCTCAACCCCAACAAAATTTTGTGCCTCAAGCTCAACAAAATGCCTATGTCCCACAACAAAGATTCAATTTTCCACCGGACTATCAAAATCAAAACTACCAATAAAGACCACCAATCCAAAACTCCCAACCAAACCAAGTTCCACCACCCCAAAATGTCCAACAAAACTATCAAGAACTCAAGTTCTTGGTAGTGCAATTGGCTAAGACTTAATCGCAAATGTTGGCTCAATTTCAAAAGAATGATCAAAGCAATGGTTCCGCAATCAAAATGCTAGAGCAACAAATGGCTCAACTAGCCACTTCTAGCTCTCAAAGAAGACCGGGTCAATTACCACCTCAAGGTGAGCAACCTTATGATATTATCAATGCAATGACCTTGAGAAGTTGTACAAACTATGGTGAGCCACCCATGCCCAAAGACAATGAGGAGGTACTTGATGAGTTGGAGGTTTCATCCAGTGGTAAGAAAGCTGAGGTTATGCCAGAGATGGTGGATGATCCTATTGTGGTTGAGCAAGTCAAAGATGTGGAGGATGCTCCTCCAAAGAAGGTTTTTGAGACAAAGGAGCCGGAAAAAGTCAAAGTGCTTTTCCCTCATAGATTGGCAAAGCATCACAAGAACACTCAATTTGGTAAATTCATGGATGTTGTGAAGATCCTCCAGGTAATTGTTCCTTTTACCGAATTAATCACTCAAATTCCGTCTTATACTAAATTCATGAAAGACATTTTAACTAAGAAGAGGACTTTTGACGAAATTGAAACTATAGCCTTCATCGCGGAGTGTAGTTCTCTTTTGCAAAATAAGTCCCCTCCTAAGTTAAAAGATCCTGGAAGTTTTTCCATTCCATGCACAATTGGTACCTATCAAATTGATAAAGCTTTATGTGATTTAGGTGCTAGTGTAAGTGTCATTCCTTACTCAATTTGTGCTAAGCTTAACATGGGAGTCTTGAAATGTACTAGTGTCACATTGCAAATGGCGGATCATTCTATTAAACGCCCTTTGGAAGTTTTGGAGGATGTTCCTGTCAAAGTTGGTAAATTCTTTATTCCGGTTGATTTTATTGTTCTTGACATGCCCGAAGATGCCCAAATCCCAATTATTTTGGGTAGACCCTTTTTACATACCGCGAGTGCAATAATGGATGTCAAGAATGGTAAAATAACATTGGAAGTGGGTGTCGATAAGGTCACATTTAACTTGAATAGTGCCATGAAGAGTCCCATGTTAGAGGAGTCTTGCTTTTCTATTGATGTTTTGGACATTGTCATAGATGACTTTATACCACGGTCTTTGGCTAAAGACCCTTTGGAGGCACTCTTGGTACTAGACTCTCTTGCAGGTGATGATAAGATTGGGAATCAGAAGATGGATGCTTTGGAGAATGCGTTGGATGGAGAAGAATTATCAATAGAGGTAGTTAGCATGGAAGCTTGAACCAACTCGAACTTCATACGTCGTGCGGGACGTTAAACCAGCGCTTCTTGGGAGGCAACCCAAGCTTTTATTTGCTTTCCTTTTATTTTCTTTATTTTCTTATTTTCCGTAATTTCTGTTTTCTTAGACTTGACTAGACTTGACGATGTTTCTTTTTTATTTTTAGGTGAACAATGAAGATAAGAAGAGTCGATGCGGAAATTCCCGCATCACGAAGCACGAAAACCCGTTCGGGGAAACAATTATAGTACAACACAAAAATAAACAGACGACTTGGGAATAGAAACCCCGATCAGGGTTCCCATTCCCCGATCGGGGTTGACCCTCTGTAAGTCCTTGATTATTATTCTGTTTCATACGCAAATAGAATGCCAGCATTCCTCCTATTCGAAAACCGACGGTATACTCTATCTTTCTTCTTCATTTTTCTTCATTTAAATCCCAAGAAAACATCATTCTCTTCATCACTTTGGAAGATTCTCCCATATTTATACTAGCTTGGGGGAGGCTAGCTAGTCTAGTAAGTTATTTTTGCTTTGCACTTTAGTTTTATTCTTCCCACTCCCCATCAAATATTAACCTCTTGTGTTCCCTGTTTTGTGCTTTGAACCGTTTTTACGGTTAGCTTGGGTGTTTTTACATGTTGGCACATTGAGGGGAATGTTGTGTTTAGCTTGGGGGGGATTGCATTTGCATTTTAGTTAGTAGTTGCATTTAGTTAGAAAATTTATGAAACTTTGAAAAAAATTGTGTGCTTCACATGTTTTGCTTGCCTACTTTGGTCATGGTTTACATAGTTGTACCCATTTGTATGTCCTGATTTTAGCTTAAATAACTAATGATTCTCTATTATTTGATGGGATAATTGCATTCATGGGGATGTCTTGACATAGTAGGTGGAAGATGGAATTTGAACCTAATAAGCTTGATCTTGACTTTTGGCAAGCCACAAATTGGTAAGGTAGAGCCTCCTTAGACCGATGCATCCATATCCGGTCTCAATTAGGTGAGTGTAGGTCTCCTTATGGTTTGTGCTACATCAAGAACGCACAAGTATGGTTTTAATTTCATTTCTTTATAAGCATACATTCATTTGTTAGCATTTTGGAGCCATTCACATGATTAAATTTGCCTTTTTGAACCCATTCACAAAAATCTACCTTAGCTACATATAAAAATTGCCTACCTTGTTGAGCTAGTAGCCTTGATTAATTGTGTTTGGGTGCTCATTTAGGATTTGTTCTATTTTGAAGAATCATTGTGAGCTTGGTCTTAATGCTTTGAGATAGAAAAAAAATGATGAAAAAATGAGAAAATGAAAGAAAGAAAAAGAAATGAAAAAGAAATGAAAAAGAAAGAAAAAGTATGAAATGAAAAAAAAAAAGAGAAGCATATCTTGTATGAGAAAAAATAAAAAAGAAGAAGATGATTTAAGAAGCTCTCATGTTTTGTTCATATATTTTGGAGAGTTTTTTTTAAGAATTGTTTTGCAAATTTTGAGATAGTTTTTGGATTGAGCATCCTTACATATGGTTGTTGCTAGTTTGACTTAACTCCACATAGAATAAATCATTTGTTCCCCTTTCTTACCCATTTCTTACTAACCTTCTTTTTTACTTATGACTTCCTTTTCATGCTTGCATTTGAATGTTTTTGGCTTGTAGTTTTGAAACTTTTATCATATTAGATTGCGGGCACACTCTCATGAGTCAAGGATAGGCGAGTTCTACTCACAAAAATCCTTTCACATTAAAATGAGTTTGAGTGTATCGTGAGAGTCCATAAGTCAAAAGATCATGCGAGAGCCGAAAAGTTCATTTGAAGTCTTTCATGCTACACCGCCATGTAAATCTCATCCATGTTTTTGCATTATCCTTATGCCCATGTTGTTTCGGATGTTGCAATTGTGAGGACTTCGTTGTTTTCTTCTCTTGTCTTATGTGCTTGGTTGTGGACAAGCAAGGGTTTAGCTTGGGGGAGTTTGATATGTCTTGTTTTCATATGATTTTACTCCCTAATTTAGCTCGATTTTACATGATTATTATACTTTATTTAGTATATTTATGAGCTAATTACGTGTTCGAGGTGCATTGCTCATTTTGCTATGTTTTGTAGGAATCTAAGCATTTAGAAGCTTTTTCCTAGCACATTAGCAAGCACCAAAGTCCAACAAGCTAATGGAAACAAGATGGACCATGGAAGGTTAGAAAGGAGAATGACAAGCCAAGTATGAAGATTTGTGAAATGAATTGAAATGCAAATGAGAAACCAAAAATGAAGCCAAAGAAAGGAGACCACAACTCAAACATAGGATGCTCCTTTGGATGCTCAAGGAATCCCAAAACTATGCAATTAACCGGAAAATTAAGGTGCTTAAAGGCATAGCTTAGGATTCCTTAAGCATTAAATGGAGCAATTAAGCAAATTTACCCGGATTAAGGAAACCCCAATCGGGGTTCCCATTCCCCGATCGGGGTTTGACTTCTGTGAACACTTACGTTTCAAGTCTCTCTCCCTATATAAAGGACAGGGACTTCGACACTTAGGGGCATCTTTTTCACACATATTTCACATCCCTTTTCATAGCTTCTCTCATACCTTTTCATCATATTTCCTTTAGCTTAAGCACACAAGTTTTCTTAGTTTCATAATTAGTTAAATATTTAGTTATTACTTTGATCAAACACTTGGTTACATTTCAAAGTTGTAATTCAATCTTTCCATTCACGCATTTGGGTAATTTGTTCTTCATTTCCGAGTTATATTTCTCTATTGCGGTAATCCTAATTCTAGTCTTATGTTAGTATTCTCTTCCGTCCTTTACTTTACAAATCATTTATTTAATCGTAACATTAGTTAATCATAGTTTCATTGTTATCTACATTATAATTGTTAGTTTTCATTCACTTAGTGTAGCACACTTTATTAACAAAGTCGTTCACTTTTGTAATTTCATATTCATCATGCTCATCATATCGAATACTATTAGTTTAATTAACAACATGAGTGAGTAGTTTTATTTGTCTAGGGATTAAGGAAGCCATGCATAATTAGTAAGTTGTAAATGTTAAAATAAGGATGAACTAATATTGATAAATTGTTTCTATCACATGCTTGTATTGTTTTGTTAATCTTTTTTATTTGGCCAATTGCATTGATTAAATTTGTTAATTAATTCTATAAGTTGAGAGGCACGGAATCGGATTAGACTAAGCATGCGTAGTAGGAAGACTCTAGTCATAAGGAAAGTTCTCTAGGACTCGACCTAAGGTTGACACTAATATCGAGAGATGGGTGTCTTTAGCCTAAACAATTAACAATATTAAGAATTCCTATGTCTAACATGAGCATTTACGTATTTGCATGAGTAACCCGACTTCCCTAAACTCTTTTAATATTATTTGATTTGCATCATAGTTAGCTAAACATCAAAACTAAACCAACCTTTAAACCGACTTTGATAGTAGTTCATTCGTAGCATTTCATAACGAAATTCCCGTCTCCTTATGTTCGACCCCTCGTACTACATTTATTTGTGTCTAGGGAAATTTATCTTTGCATAGGTGTACGATATATCCTATCAGTGTTCATGTCATTACTTTGTGTCTTGACATGGCATGAAGTATTCGAACGGTTCCAACTTCCCACAAAATTTGGTGGCGACTTCACAAATACGTATCACTACGCTTGTCCCTCGTTCGTCCATCCGTGGTTCCCCGTGCACCACAGTTTAGAAAGGATCGCGTATCCGTGTATCACAAAATTCAAATTCTACAAATGACGTTTAAAACACAAGAAATACTACAGAAGAGAGATTAGTTCACAAAATCAATACTAAAAGTGGATAATATCATGTAAAACCGAGCTAAAATGAGAAGAAAATTATATAAATATTGGACACGTCATAAAGCCACCTTCAATTGCGTAAGTCTTAGTACTCGATTTAGGCTAATGTAATGATCTAGATGGAGATGCGTAATCGTCAAGTCTCAGAATGAGCTTTACCCGATGGTATTCACAAAGATGTTCAATTTGATAGTGGGCCCACACGTGAGCTAGAGGTGTGTCTCATAGGCAGCCCTAGTGTTTGTAAAGGGATTTAATCATTTTGCAGCGGATTTTGACATTTTCTGATATTTGCTGCCTTTCTATGATTTGGTTACGTTAATTTCAATAATTAAAATATTTTCCGTATGTACACTTACGGATTTTATTTTACTTTTTTATTTATGGGTAGCGGACTATGCCCCTAAAAATTCATGACGTACGTCACTAAGCGTCGTTGTTTGAATACGACTCATCTAGGCTCTTGGAATTTAAAATTCCCTCAAATCCTAAGGAATCTTTTCAAATTTGTCTATGAGAAATTTACAATTTCTCGTCAGAACTGACGCTCTCAAAATTCCCTCGAATCAGAAGGATTCCCTAATGTTTTTACAATCGCGAATTCTAAGAATTACATTTCCGAAGCAAAATTCCAAATTTATTTTTTACAGTCGCGAATTTTAAGGATTCCATTTCACAAGCGAAATTTCAAATTTAATTTCTACAATCGCGAATTCTAAGAATTCCATTTCCGAAGCAAAATTCCCAGTTTAATCTCTACAATCGCGAATTCTTATAATTCTATTTCCGAAGTAAAGTTTCAAAAATCCGAAATTTTTAATTTTTTTTTTTGAAAATAATTCATTCCAAGTTCTAAGAACACTCATTTCTCTCGAAATCAATCAATTCAAAATTTTATGAACTCAAGCTGTGATGCTATGTATTTTACTTATTACGAAGCATTTGTCTATACTTGTACTTGCGAATTGCAGGTACACTTCAAACTGGGGGATCTAAAGTCTGCTACTTTAGACCCATTGCAAACTTGGGGCTTTGAAGTCGTCGACTTCAGAGACCATTGACGAACCTTTAAACTGGGGGTTCTAAAATCTAAAGATTTTAGACCCATTGCAAGAAGGAACTCAATATGAGATCCAGAGCAAAGAAAAACGATCAAATATCAAAGAAGCATTTGACAGCCGTATGCAGCTCCATAAAACGAGCTAAACAAGTGACAGTAGTATGCAGCTCTATACAACGAGCTAAACATTTGACAGCAGTATGCAGCTCCATACAGCGAGCTAAACACATGACAGCAGTATGCAGCTCGACATGACTGAGCACAATTTGACAGCAGTATGCAGCTCGACATGACTAAGCACAATTTGACAGCAGTATGCAGCTCGACATGACTGAGCTACAATTTACAACCAGCAGAATAACATATTTTCTAAGGGAATCTTATTCAGCAAAATGACAGCAGATAATGGGTATCAAACAGCAAGAAAAGCTAATATGCCAGCATGATGTTGAACTATGATACGGGTTTGATTCCGTCATAAACGGAAACGTAGGCCTTCTTCCTAAAGAAGATTCAACCCACAAGCATTTGAGGATAGATGAATTATAAGTTTTGGGCTAAGCACCAAAAGGATAATGAATTTCGGCCTTTCTCGTGTTCATATACCTAAATTATTGAGTAAATACTCACAGGGATTCCGAAATTCCAACAGTTTATTTTATCGCTTCCTATGCCCAAATCCCTAGGATCATATGCCCACAAAAACAATTTGCGTCATAGGTTCCTATGCCTACGAAAAAAACACTAAAAATATGCCTCCCAGATTCTTATGCCTAAGATCACAATCTTATCTCTCATTGGATTCTTAAATTCCCAAGTTCATATACCACCCACCTTGGATTCCAAAATCCCAATCATCACTCACTTCAGGTTCCATACCTCCCTTTTATGTTCCCATACATGCATTTTCGGTTCTCAAGTCTTGGTTCGCATGTCATTTGAAGTTTTGGATTCTCAAGTCATGATTTCCCATACCATTTGAAGTTTTGGATTCTCAAGTCTTTGTTCCCATGCCATTTGAAGATTTGGATTCTTAAATCCCGGTTCGCATACCTATCTTTAGGTTCCCATACCTACCTTTGGGTTCTCACACCGTCTTGATGTTTTGGGTTCTCATATCCGGGTTCTCATACCACTATGAAGTCTTTGAATTTTCATATCCGGGTATTCATACCACTATGAAGTATTGGGTTCTCATATTCGGATTCTCACACCACTATGAAGTCTTAGATCCTCATATCCGGGTTCTCAAACCACTATGAAGTCTTTGGATCCTCGTATCCCCGGGTTGTCACGCCATGATGAAGTGTTTGGTTTCTCATATCCCGGCTATCATGCCCTTTATAATTTCTCACTCAGGGATCTTACGCTCATCTGGCTCTTAAGCCGGAAATCATCACATAGGCAAGACGTCCAGAAACAATTGTTCAGGTATGTCTCTATGTCTTATTGCTGACGAGCTTATATACGCAGGTCTAATGGACCTTAAACGACCCGCGGAATCCTTTAGTCACTGTACATGGGGTATACTTTGACTTTCGCCTTGTCCCAGTCTCGGTCAAAGTGGGGGCTCTGTAGATACCCGTATCTGTCGATATTGGAAATTACTAGACTCCCGCCAAACAGCTGATGATGATAGGACAAAATGTAATATCGTCTCGACGCCGTCAATTAAGGAGATCGTTTTATGATATAAAATATTTATTTGAAGTTAATTTGAAAAGTTTTGAATTAACTTTTTATGAAATATTTTTAATTTATTTTTAAGCCGAAGGGTTTCGTTTGGTTTTAAATCGATTTATAAATGCGTTTTTAATCGTTTGCGTTCATTTTAAAAATGAATTAAAGTTACGATTTTAAATAATTTATTAGCTCGATTTACTAAACCCGACTTGAAAGTCAAATTTGCAATTTTTACTATATCGTTTAAAAAAGTTCTTTGAAAATGAGTTATAAACTTGATTTTACGACGATCTTTTGAGCTCGTTTTCAAATCGTTTCGGGCTCGATTGCGATGCGATTTCGACCCAACCTCACCCTCTTATGGTCATGTGTTCAAATCCACATAGAAACACCCAACCAACTTATTTTCGAGCCTATAAACAGCCCCAAAACCGTGACCCTTGACAACCCAACACAATGTTTTTCTAGCAGCTATTCCGACCCAAATCAACATCAAATCGACCTAATTTTGACTATCCATTAACCCTAACCCATTCCCATATATCCATACCCATATTGGCTACCTTACCCACCAATAAAACCCCCCTTATGTGACACCCTCAAATTTGCGGAAAGAAAAAAATTATTTAAATAGGTAAAAGATGATAAAACATATACGAAGGTGTCATAAAATAAAAGGGTCATTACAAAACGGAAATAATATTCTACAAAAGAAATATACAAGACGGGAGACATATCTCCCGTATAAATACGGAAATAAAAAGAGTGTATACTAATATACAAACTATGAACCGAATATAGGTCCAAGGTAAATACTTCGCTCGCTAGCTCGTCAATGTACCCAAAGTATGCATCACCACCTGTTCGACCGCATTAAATATAAACACGGAAGCCACAGTCAGTGGGGAGTAACTCCGAGTTCTCCCAGCCACGAAATGTCGAGTTTAATGAAACATGAATAACATAAAAGCAATGTATATATAAAATACAAAACCTTAACATATATGATATGCTTTTCATGTTATGAAACAATTAACTAACATATAACCTATCATATGAAAGCTATCATGTGAATCCGATAATAAAATATAACACGAGGTAGGGAAGCTGGTATGCTGGCTCAGCGGTTACCATGTAACATGGCCCTGATACACTCAAACCCTAATCAACACGTAATCATGTGAATCAGTTAACAATCGGGAATCCAAACTCTATCAATCTTAGCCGGCTTGCATCTCACCTTCTAAAACTCATAGAATCATACAAACATGAAAGACCAATACTTCTACAAACAGGCATAAGTTCTTAGACCGTCAATAGCATCTGTAACTCGAGGCTATACCACAAGGTAGGAAAACATCCTAGTCCTAGACTGATCAGACCTAGCGACAACAGCTATTCCGTTCCCCGTCCCATGACATAACCGTCTATGAGAAACTCTACTAGGCGACCCCCTAAGCAGAGATGGCTAGTACTTAAGCTGGCTCCCTTCCCAAAGCGGAACTCTTAGGATGTCATGCCCCGACTTGGATATAAACCCACCAAGCCGGGACACAAACGCTATCAAGCGACAAACTCCGTATGCTCGTTAAAGATAGTACGGCCTATCAATGTCGTGGTCCAAGCTACTCATTTAGAATTAGAATGGTCAAGACGACATATACTCATAATTCTCTATGGGTACTTAGTCAACACGACACCAACCATATAATTAAACAGTCACGGAAACCATTTCCTAACATGTGACTAATTGCATATAAATAATAATCAAATATCATACCGCCTCATATCTACTAAGGCTAATTAATAATTAAATACAACCTTACTTGAAGACAAATCCCCGACCCGAGTCCCGCGACGGGTCATCAGTCAAATCGGGGCTGACTAGATCTTAGTTTGACCAAACCCGGTGGATCAAACCGGCTAGAAGCAGAGTCTTTATCACATAGACATAAAATCAACATATTCATTACATGTTATTTTATTACTACTTCTAACATGTGAATTATCATATTATACCCAAAAACCCGTTTGACTAAAAGAAGATTAAATTAAACTACGGTCTCGTCTTATAATTTCTAACATGTGAGAAATAATAACTTAATGAAAAACCTTTTTAATTAAATATTTTACTTATTAATATTTCTCGCTTGCTAATTATTACAAAACGCGATAAAAATGACGATAACTCAAAAACCGTCACAAGTCCCAAAGTGGGACCCACGGGCTGAGTTGGGCCGGACCCACATGGGCCTGATTTGGGCCTCACGGCCTGATTTGGGCTTAATGGGCTGTTTTGCCTAAAATTTCTAAAAAACCGTTTTCCAATATTTCCCGCATGCTTTAACATATTTAAAACCCGTCAAAACAACAACCAATCAATCAAACATCGACACACCCCAAAGACCAAAACCCGGACCCACCATGGACCAACCCAGACCGGGTCTGAACCGGCCTGGACCGGTCTGGTTTGGTCCGGTTCTTAGCCAACCAATTCGGCCCCCACCAACAACAACATCAAATTAATTCCAACATGTTTTAAATCATCAAACAACCGTTTTAACAACCATCCACACAAAAATCATGATTAAAAATAATTCATCCAAATTCCTCAAGAACACTAAACATATTAAAATTTCCTAAACAACTTAAAAATCATAACTTATTAAAAATCATCAAAATTCTTTAAGAACACTAAACTTGTTAAAATTTCCTAAACAACATAAAAATCATAACTTATTAAAAATCATCAAAATTCTTTAAGAACACTAAAGTTGTTAAAATTTCATAAACAACATAAAAATCATAACTTATGAAAATCCATAAAAATTCAACAAGAACAATAAATCAACATAAAAATTTCCTACAACTTAAAAATCATCAAGAACAATAATACAACATAAAAATTCATAAAAACATAATAATAACATCCTTAGCCATATACTAACTAAAAAATCCATAAATCATAAAAAATAGAACCAAAATAAAGATGTGAACCAAATCAAAGAAACAAAATAAAGGCTATGTTAATCAAACTAAAATCCATAAAAACCATAACATGAACCAACAACTAAAGACTATTGGTGTGACATTAAATTCGTCGAGTAAAACGGAATTGTTACCTTAGCTAGCCAAAACAATTAGCACCAAAATAATAATAAGAAGTATATAATAAGAACCCCTCCTACTAATCTTCACCCAAAATATACGAGTCTCCACACTCGTCTTCAAAATCTTCCCCTATAAGAAATAACAAGAAAACATTATTAGAACTAAAAATATGAATTTCCATAATTAAAGTGTTGAAAATGATCTTGACGGAATTGAAATATAACCGTACGTGAAGATGAGGAGCGAAGAGGAGAGTATAGAAATATAAATTAGGATGGATTTAATTAAGAAACGAAGATTTTATGAAGGTTTTGCTCAAGAACGATGAAGAACAATTGATGAACGACGAAGAACACGAAGAACGATTAAATAAAGTGATGTTTTGATCTTATTTTGATTTGTTGTAAAGTGAAAAGTTGTTAGTGAGTAGTGGAGTGATGGTGGAGCCGTGTGTTTATAGGCAATTAAAGATGTCGGATTTTGAATTTGTTGTTACGTAATTGACTCGCGTTTAATAATTATTTTACGGTAAACGATTAAATATAATTAACGATAAAGTTAATTACACAAATATCTAGATATTATGATTATTGTATCCAAAAGAAATGAAAATATCAAGGCTATTAGAGGACTTTGGGGCCGTGTGGTATGGTGAGACAACGGGTCTGGTTTTGCTCGATTTGCGTAATTTTCGTTAACGGACCGATAAAGTTAATAAATATCTAGATATTTTGATTAGTTTAATCAAAATAATTAAACTATCCAATTGTGAGTGGAATACGATGACATGGGCGTGTGATTGTGGCCTCAGGCCCAAGTCCGAGTCGCTTTTGTTGCGGTTTTCCGCGCGTCGGGCCTCGTGAATGCCGTTCGGTTGAAAACCCGTAACCGTTCTTTTTTTTACATCCGCCTCAACAACCCCTACTACACTCTCCCTATGATTCACTCGTAATAAATCCAAATAAAAATAAATCAAAAATATAATTTTTTTTAAATAAAATTTCGGTCTTCATACTTATGAGACGAGTCGGGAAAAGTCAACGGAAGTCAAAGTTGACTGAAAAGTCGAGAAAAGTCGAAGATGAATTAAAAGTCAAGAAAAGTTTAGGACGACTTAAAAGTCAAGAAAAAGTCAATGACGACTTTAAAAAGTCAAGGAAAAGTCAAAGACGACTTAAAAGTCAAGAAAAGTCAAAGATGACTAAAAACGGTCTTTTCATGGAATCCCTCAAAAATTCCAAATACGAACGCGGAATTTCAAAATAACACTCTGAACAAAAATTCCTATTTTAAAAACTTAAGTTCTACTGAAAAGTGTTAGTAAATATTTTTACTAGAAAAATTGGCATTTTTCGGGTTGTTACAATCACCTCTCCTTTTAAAAAGTTTCGTCCTCGAAACTTAGAAGAAGGAACGTAACATATATGTAGGTCTATTTCCAAACTGTTAAAAATATAATCATTATAAAATACAGGGTCTTATCACTGGGCGGAAGGTTCTCGTCAGCTGTTAAGAACATCAACGTCCCAAATCAAAGACTTTAAAAGATACATTTTCGCATCAATAAATGAGAAAACTAGTTATCGAACGTCTCCAATAACGAGTCATAACACTCCTTGACGGTAAAATACTTGAAATCATAAAATATTTCCCAAAAGCTTTTAGTTCGGTAATAATTCTACTATCTATGCCTAAAATTTCTAACTAAAACTTATAGTAATCTATCTATAAGAAGTGATATTTGATAGAAGGGACGAAATATTCGAAAAATAAATCGAATAGGAATAGGAAAGGAAGAAATAAATTTACCTCAAGCAAAGAGTTCGGGATATTTAGCTAACATTTTAGCTTCGGGTTCCCAAGTTTCTGATTCGACGTTTCCACAACGCCAAAGGATACGAACTAAGGGTACCACCTTGTTTCGGAGTTGTTTGTTAGCCCTTTCAAGTATACGAATCGGCCTTTCTTCCAAAGCCAAATTAGGTTCCAAGTCCAACACTTCTTCTTGAATAATCTGACTCGGATCACTGATATACTTCTTCAACTGAGAAACATGGAACACATCATGAACTTTGCTCAAGTTCGGAGGTAATTCCAGACGATAAGCAACAGGACCAACTCTTTTAAGCCCACGAAACGGTCCAATATATTTAGGACTCAACTTTCCTTTCACTCCAAACCGTTTCACTCCTTTCATTGGTGACACTTTAAGGAATACCCGATCATCAACATCAAACTCAAGTGGTCGACGACGAACATCGGCATAAGATTTCTGTCTATCTTGAGCGGCTTTCATTCGCTCTCGAATGACTTGAACTTGATCAATAGTTTCAGTAACTATGTCGGGACTCAACATATGATCATCCTGAACTTGATCCCAACAAACCGGACTACGGCACTTCCTACCGTATAAAGCCTCGTAAGGTGACATCTTGATAGAAGCATGATAACTGTTGTTATAAGAAAATTCCACCAAAGGCAAACTCTTCTCCCAAGATGTATGAAAGTCTAAAGCACAAGACCGAAGAAGATCTTCCAAAGTTTGGATCGTTCTCTCAGTCTGACCATCAGTAGCGGCATGAAACGCTGTGCTCATCAACAATTTACTACCCATGGCTTCTTGCAAAGCTGTCCAGAATCGGGAACTGAATCTCGGATCACGATCTGAAACAATATCTTTAGGAACTCCATGGTAGCGTACTATCTCTCTCACATAAGCAACAGCTAAGACCTCTATATTCCAAGTTTCTTTGATAGGTACGAATCGGGCACACTTGGTTAGACGATCTACAATAACCCAGATAGCATCCTTTCCACTAGAAGTCTTTGGTAAAGCCATCACGAAGTCCATAGAAATAGACTCCCATTTCCACAGAGGAATTTCCAAATGTTGCAGCAAACCTCCGGGTCTTTGATGTTCAATCTTCAACCTTAGCAAGTAACGGCATTTACTAACCATACTCTTTTCATTCAATATGTCATCCTAGGCCACCAGATTGTGGTCTCAATCTTTATACATTTGTCGCCACCCGATGAATAGAATTAAGGAGAAAGGTGAGCTTCATCAAGTATTCTCTTTCTCAACTCGGCCCTTCTCGGAACAAACATTCTACCATGGTAACGAAGGTAGCCATCATTATCCACCACACAATCCTTAGCTTGCCCAAGTAGTATTTTTGATCGAATGGCGATAAAAGTAGCATCCTCCGGTAAACAAGTACGAATTTCTCGATAGAAATCAGGTTCCGCTGTCAAAGCACCAAGATAATCAAATCCTTTCCCAACGAACTGTATCTGTAGCTTCTGAAATTCGGTTACTAGTTCTTCGGGTAACGTACCAAGAGCATTTAATGAATGACTAGTCTTCCTACTCAAAGCATCTGCCACAACATTTGCTTTTCCCTCGTGATAAATCAACTCAGCATCATAATCATTCACTAACTCCAACCATCTTCTCTGCCTCATGTTCAATTCCTTCTGAGTAAAAATGCACCTCAGGCTCTTATGATCGGTGTAAATTCGGCAATGAACTCCAATAAGATAATGTCTCCAAGTTTTCAAGGCATGTACTACAGCTGCTAACTCAAGATCATGAGTCGGATAATTCACTTCATGAACCCTGAGTTGTCGAGAAGCATAAGCAATGACCTTTCTATTTTGCATCAAGACACATCCCAAGCCATGCTTTGAAGCATCACAATATACATCATAATCCGCTTCATCATCTGGTAAAGTTAAGACCGGTGCGGTAGTCAATCTCTTCTTCAATTCCAAGAAGGCAATTTCAGATTCATCGGTCCAAACATACTTGATCAT
>JAIUZE010067982.1:0-13382 GCA_022085475.1 Heliosperma pusillum | reverse complement strand
TAGCAATTCAAGTACATATTTCAATCCCCATTGAAATGACATGACTATCATGTTCAGCCTGCAAAAGGCATGGCTAATGGATTAGCAATACTTGCATCTTTCCCATCGTTCTGATTGCTATTTCTCTTTGTCTACGTAATCTCATATTACATAAAACTTTCTGAGTACGTGTCTAGGTTTGAATCTAGACTTAGGACTCTTGGCCTAAGGTAGCTCCCACTGTTTTACCAGTATAATGGGATAGGATATACAGCTATAGGAACTATTTCTAGTCCCTCCAATACTGTCGAATCCAAGCTACTTTCATATGCATCATCATATGACGCAATGTACTCCATTTCCGTTGTTAAATCCGCAATGATAAACTGCCTGGAACACTTCCAGCGGATACATGACATTTCTAATTGAAAATGTCACTCCTACTTGGAACCTTTCCAATAGTATTTTCTGTTTGGAACTCTTCCAACAGATAAATCTTCTATAAAACACAGCCAGCTCGTGATTTCAAATCACTTTGATCAGTTTGGAAACTGAAGTCTGGGTAACCCTTACACGCAACTCATTTTAAACTCCAAACACATGGAACATATCTTTTAGTCCTTCGCAAGTACTAAGGATGTTCTTTATGGCTATCAAGTGACTCTCACTTGGATTTGATTGCAAATGATTCGTCATACTCAAAGCATGCGAAATGTCGGATTGAGTATACATCATAGCGTATATAATTGATCCCGCAGCGGAAGCAAAAAGGAATCAATTTATCATGTGTTCAACTTCCTTGAACTAGTCAAAGATCTTATCAATATAAGAATTTTGACTTAACGCTAATATCCTTTTAGATTTATCTCCATAAATCCAGATATCTAAAAGATGTATTCTACTTCTCCAAAATCTTTCATCATCTAAAATGATCAATATGTCTCCACATATAAGACTGATGCACACCACATTACTCCCACTAAACTTCATGTATAAACATAATTCCTCGAGATACCGAGAAATATTTTGCAACATGATTGACACACTAATTCCAACTCTTTTGTGCTTACTTGAGACATCCTCTTAAGCTTGCAAATTAACTTAGGATAATTAGGATCTACGAACCCACAGGTGAAAATAAAATATACTACCTCTTCTAGAATCGTATTCGAGAAGGTGGTTCTTGAGATCCAGTTGGCATCATACTATTATGATGTGCTGTAATCGCTAAGTATGTTCGAATGGATCAAAGATATAAGGTTGGTGCAAAACTCTTTGCCTACCAAGTTATCTTTGAAAACATTTTAATGTTCATCCATGCAAATTTCGATCTTAAAAATCAATTTACATTGAAGAGGCCGTACTTCTTCAAGTAAAATTTACGAGGTCACATACCTGACCATCATGCATGGAGTCCATTACGAATCGTATGACTTTAAGCCATATCAAGAAGTTGGGATTAAAAAACAGTCTTTTATAAGTCGCATATTAGAATTCATCACTATAAAGAAGCGATAAAATTCCACCTGACCTCCTAGGTTCCGAAGAAACAACTACTGAACAAGCAATGAGGAAAACTTTTTCCAAACCATATGCTCAGTTTGTGGCTCTTGAAACATTTTCTCCCACTCTGTCTTATCAAGAAATAATCGTATTGTTATTGAAAGACAGCATCACGAGTCACAAACGCTTTGTTCTCGTGGTCAATGTGGGATTATTGAGCACTTGTTTCATTCAAATAACTTATAAATTAGGTACGCTACCTACCCATATCGTATATGGAATGAAATCTGACTGTTTTAAATGTGTTTTAATATGGTGGGAAAACAAATAGCAGACAAACATATTAAGATCCCAAGGTTTAGTCAAATGGCTCATTTTGACTGGATAAAGACAAAAGCATATCGTATAAGGTTCTGTTTCTCTATTAAACAACACCTTATCTAATAATGTGTGTTAGAGAAGTTAACTTGTGAAACCATTTCACAATACTTTTGGTGAAAATCAAAGTCAATACTTAGATATTTATAGTTACGATTTAGTCGGAAGTCCTTGATCTAATGCTCTAGTGGTTAACTACTTCTCATTGAAGCTCTTTGAACTTTTCAAAGATTTCTCTTAGCACCTCATTAAGTAGAATCAAACATAATATCTACTTAAATAGTCGGTAAATCAAGTGAAGTAATCATTACCATCTCTGGTTGTGTTTGTTATTGGACCACACGTATTCTTGTGTAATGGGGCCAATAAATTACTAGTTCGATTTCCTTTTCAACAAAAGGGCACGAATCATCTTGCCTTGAATACAAGATTCGTACACACCATAAGATTCAAAATCAGATGGGTTAGGGATAGTTGTTAATACTAGCCTCTTAATGTGCTACACAATCCAGAATTAAGATTAGACATAGGTCACCAATTTTGAGCCTTTTTCAATCTATATGACAAGTACTTACTAGTTTAGGTCAAGAATATAATTACCTTTGATTGGTATGGGATAACCATTGACCAAGTATAGGTATAAAAAGATACAACGTTTGTTCTATTCAAAAAAGTGAAACACTTGTGTCGTACACTTAAGTGGATACTATATTCTTAATTTAGAGGTTATTTACATAATAACGTTTATTAAAGTATACCTCTAAATCTAAAACTAGATTGATCACATTATAACTTTTATATGTCTCTATAGAAATAAAACTAAAATAGTTATATTTCCCTTGTAGGTCGACATTTAATCATGGTTAGTCGTCGCACGAATCATTATTATATGCATTGAATACATTGATGAAAACCATAATGGATATCTAATACCCAAAAATATTTGCATTTAGCAAAACAAATGTCGATCATATAGATATTATGGGTGAAAAATTACACCCTATTTCTAACTCTTTAGAAAACTTTGGGAAGATTCTTTTCTTGTGTCCTACACTGTAAAATAGAATCGTCAAAAGTTGGGTTCGACACCTTGCTTGGGTTTTTACTTTACTATTCATAATAGTCTTGCCCTTTTCCCTTGCCTTGTGTCAAGGTTAAGCCAACCTACTCTTGAACCTCGTCTTAACAATTAAGAATATAAACATCATTCTAAGTGCTCCCACTCACTTTCATGAATCTCTACTTAGACAAGTATGTATTATTGTGAAGACTATTCTTCATTTCATTCATGGTTTTACCTTCAAAAGGATAAACTTTTCATGAAGTGATTACGGTATTTGGTTTGTTCACGATTTCAAATAAATCGATTAACCTAGTCGTCCCAACTGATTTGGCCTCTTTTGAGGTAAGCCTTGATATGGAGCATTATGACGACATACAAAAATTAGAATATTTTCGTTGGAGCGGAAAAATTGATGTACCATTGTTATAAGAAGGCGTCACAAAATATTCAAAAACGCTTTTGAATAAGTGTGACTTATTCATTTACTCTTCATAAGAGACTTTTGCAATGGTGAATATGAGGATCAAAAGATAAAATTCATTTTGTCTTTAGCTACGGTGGTATAAACGGAGATTGCAATCAAAATGCTACCGTATAAAATAATGAAACCTTTTCCACGATTGAACGGATTTATAAGTTCATATAAGAAAAATAATTGTCATTGCGCGAATAAAAATAAATATCAACGGAAAATAAACATTCATTGCTTATATATATTTTACTTGTAAAAAACAATTTTAAACAAGTCACTCATATAATGACCCCTCACGAAATTACATAAGTGATTCCAAGACCCATCTTTAGACAAAAATTGTCATCGCATGCTACCTTTATCTAAAAATGGTAAGTCAATACTTGACTAATTCTACACTTAGAACTCTTGGTTGACGGATTTCGACTAAATCCATCTCCTAGTCCCAAGATAACGCTTATCTCGTTGAGTCCAATCCAATTTTGGCTTGTGATCGCATCACCCTACTTACCCGAGGTAAAAAGGGACCCACGAGCGTGGTAGCCCTAATGAACACGGGGTTCATAGGTGTTACTCATTGGTAAGGCTAAATCTCAATTTTTTTTTTAAGTTATGTGAGAGGTCTTGTCAATTTTGTTATTAATTCCCTATAAGCGAACTAAGTCGGTGAATTGTGAATAACGTTGAATTGACAATCGAGAAATAAAATTGCATGTGTGACGATTTTGGCATGAGCGAAAAATAAAGCAAGGAACCAAGCAACAATAAAATCCTAGTATGGCCACCTAGCTAATCAAAATTAACTAGATAGTTACAAATTCGGAAACCAACTCCTTGGTCCCTTGCCTCTTCACTTGGAACACCTTCCAAAATGGCACCGTCTCGAGGGAGTCACCGGTCTTCATAAAATAATTACAAATATACAAATATACAAATTCCTATTATACATTTATTCTATAAAATAAAATTATGAAATTATACAAACCGGCGATACGAATCGCACTTAAAAATTACAACCAACCGTTATTCCCTTACATTACGGGTAATAACGATAACAATAAATCAGCATACGAGGACAACAACTTTGCATAAATTATTAAAGAAATGGACATTAATCCTTCAAACATACAATAAAATAAGTACTGGGACAAAAAATTCATGCCAAAATCGTCCTAAGTTCAATTCATGCTCATTGTAGCTCGATTTCTTCCGGGATTCATTGATTTTTAACCATTAAAAAATCAATATCAACATTTAAATCGCATTTAAATTCAAACTAATTAACTAACCTGTTTTAGAACTCAAAATTAGTCACTACTAATTTTGTTGGTCATTAATTAAATCGATTTGATTTCATTTGCTAAATATTATGGTTTAATCATAACGGCTATGAAATAAAACCAAAATAAAAATAAACATCATAAAATTTGAAACCAAAAATTTTGTACATTCTGGAACAATTCCAGGAACTATAAAAATAAAAAAAACATTTGCTCAAAAATTTAAATTAATTTTATGAACAAATAGCTTTGTATTTAATGGTTTTATCAAATAAAAACATTAGATATATTAAAACAGTGAAACAAATTATGAAATTTCACCAAGAGTATCAACATCAGAATGTTAAATGTACAAAAAATTTTCAAGACCAGAAATGGACGTTTCAATTTTATGAACATTATAATCTCATATTATCGACTTTTATCGTATAAAAATCAATGAACAGGCAATACATAAGTAAAAATCACGAAATTTTACATACAATATGTAAGACATTCTTGTGAGATCATATTAAATTTTCATGGCCAGAATCAACATGCAACTATTTTTAGTTAACTTTTAACTCATAAAATGCATGTTAACTCGGTTTAAACGCCAAAAATCAAAATAAATAGCAAATTAATCCCTAAAATCACGAAATTTGACCACAAACATTTTGAGGTCAGTAGGTATACATGCACCAAAAATTTTAGTCAGAATCGTATTTTAACTCAAAATCTTTGATTTTTTAGTTATCTTATAACTTTAACAAAAATGTCCAAAATGAACATGCATGCTACAAGCTAGCTCTGATACCAATTGAAAGTCCATAGACCTTAATTAGACTCCTCTAATTAATTACTAAATTACTTTTTAATTTAGTTTATGATGATCTATGTAACATGCATGCAAATATAAAGACATTTATATAAAAGAAGAAATTTCCTCACATTGATATGGAAATTATATGGGCACAACAAGAACTCCTTCTTGTTGTTCTTGAGCTATAAATATGGATGAACACATGAAGTCTCCAAACTAGAAGACCTCCTTCAAGTTGCACCAAGATGACACCAAATAATCTACCCTTATTATTAACTAGATAATAAGATAGATATAATACTACTAATATTATGACTATATTACTACACTAGTAATACTTAGTAAATATTAGTATTTGAGAGTTTTAGTGAGAAGAAGAGTTTTAGAAAGAAGTATGATAATTGAACAAAATCAAGTTATGAAAAATGAACAACCAATGTTTATTGTCTAGCCACTTTTGGCCGGATGTTTTAGTCCCTAAAAGGACTCTTATTTTTGTTTGATTTGTTCACATGCATTTGAGTGGAGTGTTGTAGTATATATGATGATTATTCTTACTTGTAATGTCACTTTCATAAGTAACTAAATAGTAAAAACAAGAACTAAAATCATCACCTTTGAACTACAACCAAAACCGGTCCAATTGGTCTAGTTAGGTCAATTTTGATTTTTGATATTTGTCTCACAAATACTTATTGATCATATGGTTAATTATCTTGTATAATTAAGTGTTAATTTGATCATATAACAATTATATGACTCAATTAAATAAATAATATGTACTTAACATTTTAAGTAATATTTTACGATTATATCAATATATAATGGGTCCCACAATGCATGGTTAATTTATTTTACAACTCCTTGTAAATATAATTAACTAATTACCTATATCTCAAAACCTCAACTAATTTAGTAATTTAACGATTAATTACTAAGTTAAATCTTATTTAATCGTATTAAAATAAGATATTATGATTGTCAATTATCACATAATTGAAAAATAAGCTTAATCGAATTTGAGTTCTTAACTCAA
Organism: Heliosperma pusillum; assembly: GCA_022085475.1. Taxonomy (NCBI): domain Eukaryota; kingdom Viridiplantae; phylum Streptophyta; class Magnoliopsida; order Caryophyllales; family Caryophyllaceae; genus Heliosperma; species Heliosperma pusillum. The sequence goes on along the minus strand of JAIUZE010067982.1, from coordinate 6,869 downwards.
TTTCTAACAATTAACTCTCGTACATATCGAATATATGTAATGTACTAATTAACTGTATCGTATACAAATAATTAGTTACTATTTGGATTTCATCTTTTAGGTGTGACCGAAAGGGATCAGTTGATCACCGCCGTCAAACGACAATAACGTCAAACTCTAGTCAGGCAACCGTTATTGATTTCGTTAATCAACTGACTAATCATATATATAGTCAATAAATCTCTCAATTATATTCCTTAATAAGATTTATATGTGGCGCACTATTGTGAAGGACACCTACTCCAACAATCTCCCACTTGTCTGACACAAGTGTGCGTCACCGATTCTCTTGTCTCTTTATCACATCTCCCACTCAACGCAAGGGGTCTTCCAGGTCGCACTTGCGATTGACAATATCTAGAGTGGTTTTCTCGATAGGGAGAGTTAACAGGTTTGACCGGAAAATCCCCATAGATCTCTTCCAGCGTGGCCACGACAGTTACAGTAACTACTCTGGTGGCCTTAAAGATGTTTTACCCACGGGGGTGGACAAATTTCTGTTGATCATAACTCTGTCATTGATGAGACCACAGATCCCCATGATCCAGAAGAAAGTCCACGGCACTCGTTTACGGCACGACCTAGAACATCAACCAAAACCAACGAAAACTTGCCACCGACTCAGATAGACGGTCGCCAGTCAAAAGAATCGACTCATAGGAATAAGATAGAAGACCCTGCCACAACCAGGCCTCAAATAATTGATTTAGGGTCTCTACTAATGTCACTGTCCGACAGAGTGTCATACAGTCTGTCTATGTAAACGACCAGTCATCTCCATGACCCCATGGTGATGAACCAACCATCGATCGACTTACAATCTAGTCATTTCGAGACGTCACCTCATTGAGTGACTAGGGACAAAATACTAAGTTCATCCTGTTCACTTGAATTGGGTTCAACTTTTCTTTCAACAATCGGATAACAAAGATTAAAATTAGTCAAACTAATAAGAAGTTTTTAATGAAACTCTAACAATGAATGCGATTATCAAATATTTGGAAAAATTGATACGCTATCAATAAGTTCATATCTCATAATCTCTAGCAATTCAGGTACATATTTCAATCCCCATTGAAATGACATGACTATCATGTTCAGCCTGCAAAAGGCATGGATAATAGATTACCAATACTTGCATTATCTTTCCCATCGTTCTGATTGTTATTTCTCTTTGTCTACGTTATCTCATATTACATAAAACTTTCTGAGTACGTGTCTAGGTTTGAATCTAGACTTAGGACTCTTGGCCTAAGGTAGCTCCCACTGTTTTACCAGTATAATGGGATGGATATACAGCTATATGAACTATTTCAGTCCCTCCCAATAGTCAAATCCAAGCTACTTTCATATGCATCATCATATGACGCAATGTACTCCATTTCCGTTGTGAAATCCGCAATGATAAACTGCCTGGAACACTTCCAGCGGATACATGACATTTATATTTGAAAATGTCACTCATACTTGGAACCTTTCCAATAGTCTTTTCTGCTTGGAACTCTTCCAACAGATAAATCTTCTATAAAACACAGCCAGCTTGTGATTTCAAATCACTTTGATCAGTTTGGAAACTGATGTCTGTGTAACCCTTACACGCAACTTATTTTAAACTCCAAACACATGGAACATATCTTTTAGTCCTTCGCAAGTACTAAGGATGTTCTTTATGGCTATCAAGTGATTCTCACTTGGATTTGATTGCAAATAATTCGTCATACTCAAAGCATGCAAAATGTCGGATTGAGTATACATCACAGCGTATATAATTGATCCCGCAGCGGAAGCAAAAGGAATCAATTATTATGTGTTCAACTTTCTTGAACTAGTCAAAGATCTTATCAATATAAGAATTTGGACTCAATGCTAATATCCTTTTAGATTTATCTCCATAAATCCAGATATCTAAAAGATGTATTCTACTTCTCCAAAATCTTTCATCATCTAAAATGATCAATATGTCTCCACATATAAGACTGATGCACACCACATTACTCCCACTAAACTTCATGTATAAACATAATTCCTCGAGATATCGAGAAATATTTTGCAACATGATTGACACAGTAATTCCAACTCTTTTGTGCTTACTTGAGACATCCTCTTAAGCTTGCAAATTAACTTAGGATAATTAGGATCTACGAACCCACAGGTGAAAATAAAATATACTACCTCTTCTAGAATCGTATTCGAGAAGGTGGTTCTTGAGATCCAGTTGGCATCATACTATTATGATGTGCTGTAATCGCTAAGTATGTTCGAATGGATCAAAGATATAAGGTTGGTGCAAAACTCTTTGCCTACCAAGTTATCTTTGAAAACATTTTAATGTTCATCCATGCAAATTTCGATCTTAAAAATCAATTTACATTGAAGAGGCCGTACTTCTTCAAGTAAAATTTACGAGGTCACATACCTGACCATCATGCATGGAGTCCATTACGAATCGTATGACTTTAAGCCATATCAAGAAGTTGGGATTAAAAAACAGTCTTTTATAAGTCGCATATTAGAATTCATCACTATAAAGAAGCGATAAAATTCCACCTGACCTCCTAGGTTCCGAAGAAACAACTACTGAACAAGCAATGAGGAAAACTTTTTCCAAACCATATGCTCAGTTTGTGGCTCTTGAAACATTTTCTCCCACTCTGTCTTATCAAGAAATAATCGTATTTTTATTGAAAGACAGCATCACGAGTCACAAACGCTTTGTTCTCGTGGTCAATGTGGGATTATGGAGCACTTGTTTCATTCAAATAACTTATAAATTAGGTACGCTACCTACCCATATCGTATTTGGAATGAAATCAGACTGTTTTAAATGTGTTTTAATATGGTGGGAAAAGAAATAGCAGACAAAAATATTAAGATCCCAAGGTTTAGTCAAATGGCTCATTTTGACTGGATAAAGACAAAACCATATCGTATAAGGTTCTGTTTCTCTATTCAACAACACCTTATCTAATAATGTGTGTTAGAGAAGTTAACTTGTGAAACCATTTCACAATACTTTTGGTGAAAATCAAAGTCAATACTTAGATAGTTATAGTTACGATTTAGTCGTAAGTCCTTGATCTAATGCTCTAGTGGTTAACTACTTCTCATTGAAGCTCTTTGAACTTTTCAAAGATTTCTCTTAGCACCTCATTAAGTAGAATCAAACATAATATCTACTTAAATCGTCGGTAATCAAGTGAAGTAATCATTACCATCTCTGGTTGTGTTTGTTATTGGACCACACGTATTCTTATGTAATGGGGCCAATAATTTACTAGTTCGATTTCCTTTTCAACAAAAGGGCACGAATCATCTTGCCTTGAATACAAGATTCGCACACACCATAAGATTCAAAATCAGATGGGGTAGGGATAGTTGTTAATACTAGCCTCTTAATGTGCTACACAATCCAGAATTAAGATTAGACATAGGTCACCAATTTTGAGCCTTTTTCAATCTATATGACAAGTAATTACTAGTTTAGGTCAAGAATATAATTACCTTTGATTGGTATGGGATAACCATTGACCAAGTATAGGTATAAAAAGATACAACGTTTGTTCAATTCAAAAAAGTGAAACACTTGTGTCGTACACTTAAGTGGATACTATATTCTTAATTTAGAGGTTATTTACATAATAACGTTTATTAAAGTATACCTCTAAATCTAAAACTAGATTGATCACATTATAACTTTTATATGTCTCTATAGAAATAAAACTACAGAAGTTATATTTCCCTTGTAGGTCGACATTTAATCATGGTTAGTCGTCGCACGAATCATTATTATATGCATTGAATACATTGATGAAAACCATAATGGATATCTAATACCCAAAAATATTTGCATTTAGCAAAACAAATGTCGATCATATAGATATTATGGGTGAAAAAATTACACCCAATTTCTAACTCTTTAGAAAACTTTGGGAAGATTCTTTTCTTGTGTCCTACACTGTAAAATAGAATCGTCAAAAGTTGGGTTCGACACCTTGCTTGGGTTTTGACTTTACTATTCAAAATAGTCTTCCCTTTTTCCCTTGCCTTGTGTCAAAGTCGAGCCAACCTACTCTTGAACCTAGTTCGTAACCAATTAAGAATATTAAACATCCAGTCTAAAGTGCATCCCACTCACTTTCATGAATCTCACTAGACAACAAGAATATGTATTATTGTGAAGGACTATTTTCAGTCAGTCATGGTTTTACCTTCTAAAAAGGAGAACCTTCATGAAGTGATTACGAGTATTTGGTTGTTCACGATTCTCAAATAAATCGATTAACCTAGTCATCCCAACTGATTTGGCCGCTTTTGAGGTAAGCCTCGATAAGGAGTATAATGAAGACATACCAAAATACAAATATTTTGTTTGGAGCAAAAATTTGATGTACCATTGTTTATAAGAAGGCGTCACAAAATATTCAAAAACGCTTTTGACTAAGTGTGACTTATTCATTTACTCTTCATAAGAGACATTTGCAATGGTGAATATGAGGATCAAAAGATACAATTCATTTTGTCTTGAGCTACGGTGGTATAAACGGAGATTGCAATCAAAATGCTACCGTATAAAATAATGGAAACCTTTTCCACGATTGAACGGATACAAGTTCGTAGAAGGAAAAATAATTGTCATTGCGCGAATATCATAAATATAAACGGAAAATAAACATTCATTGCTTATATATAATTCACTTGTAAAACAATTTTAAACAAGTCACTCATATAATGACCCCTCACGAAATTACATAAGTGATTCCAAGACCCATCTTTAGACAAAAATAGTCATCGCATGCTACCTTTATCTAAAAATGGTAAGTCAGTACTTGACTAATTCTACACTTTAGAACTCTTGGTTGACGGATTTCAACTAAATCCATCTCCTAGTCCCAAGATAACGCTTATCTCGTTGAGTCCAATCCAATTTTGGCTTGTGATCGCATCACCCTACTTACCCGAGGTAAAAAGGGACCACGAGCGTGGTAGCCCTAATGAACACGGGGTTCATAGGTGCTTCAATTGGTAAGGCTAAATCTCAATTTTTAAAGTTATGTGAGAGGTCTTGTCAATTTTGTTATTAATTCCCTATAAACGAACTAAGTCGGTGAATTTTGAATAACTTTGAATTGACACCAATACGAGAATAGACAAAAACCCCCAAACTAGCCCCCACACCAATCGTGATGAAACGAATTATTGGCATGAGCGAAAAAATAAAGCAAGCAACCAAGCAACAATAAAATCCTAGTATGGCCACCTAGCTAATCAAAATTAACTAGATAGTTACAAATTCGGAAACCAACTCCTTGGTTCCTTGCCTCTTCACTTGGAACACCTTCCAAAATGGCACCGTCTTGAAGGAGTCACCGGTCTTCATAAAAAATAATTACAAAATATAGAAATATACAAATTTTTATTATACATTTATACTATAAAATAAAATTATTAAATTATACAAACCGGCGATACGAGATCGCAATAAAATTACAACCAAAACGTTATTCCCTTACATTACGGGTAATAACGATAAAAATTAACTAGGCCGTACTAGGTACAAAACTTGCATAAATTATTAAATAAATGACATTCATTCATTCAACCATAAATAAAATAAATTGCTGCAAAATTCATGCCAAAATCGTCCTAAGTTCAATTCATGCTCATTGTAGCTCGATTTCTTCCGGGATTTATTGATTTTTAACCATTAAAAAACAATATCAACATTTAAATCGCATTTAAATTCAAACTAATTAACTAACCTGTTTTAGAACTCAAAATTAGTCACTACTAATTTTGTTGGTCATTAATTAAATCGATTTGATTTCATTTGCTAAATATTATGGTTTAATCATAACGGCTATGAAATAAAACCAAAATAAAAATAAACATCATAAAATTTGAAACCAAAAATTTTGTACATTCTGGAACAATTCCAGGAACTATAAAAATAAAAAAAACATTTGCTCAAAAATTTAAATTAATTTTATGAACAAATAGCTTTGTATTTAATGGTTTTATCAAATAAAAACATTAGATATTGTAAAACAGTGAAACAAATTATGAAATTTCACCGAGAGTATCAACATCAGAATGTTAAATGTACAAAAAATTTTCAAGACCAGAAATGGACGTTTCAATTTTATGAACATTATAATCTCATATTATCGACTTTTATCGTATAAAAATCAATGAACATGCAATACATAAGTAAAAATCACGAAATTTTACATACAATATGTAAGAAATGCATGTGAGATCATATTAAAATGTCATGGCCAGAATCAACATGAAACTATTTTTAGTTAACTTTTAACTCATAAAATGCATGTTAACTCGGTTTAAACGCCAAAAATCAAAATAAATAGCAAATTAATCCCTAAAATCACGAAATTTGACCACAAACATTTTGAGGTCAGTAGGTATACATGCACCAAAAATTTTAGTCAGAATCGTATTTTAACTCAAAATCTTTGATTTTTTAGTTATCTTATAACTTTAACAAAAATGTCCAAAATGAACATGCATGCTACAAGCTAGCTCTGATACCAATTGAAAGTCCATAGACCTTAATTAGACTCCTCTAATTAATTACTAAATTACTTTTTAATTTAGTTTATGATGATCTATGTAACATGCATGCAAATATAAAGACATTTATATAAAAGAAGAAATTTCATCACATTGATATGGAAATTATATGGGCACAACAAGAACTCCTTCTTGTTGTTCTTGAGCTATAAATATGGATGAACACATGAAGTCTCCAAACTAGAAGACCTCTTTCAAGTTGCACCAAGATTAACCCAAATAATCTACCCTTATTATTAACT